>JXOV01008298.1:0-34599 GCA_001014945.1 Clogmia albipunctata | reverse complement strand
GTTGGTTTGGAGGTGAATGTCAGGATATAGTCATCTGTCTATAAATTCTCTGCACACGCACATTGGGTGTATTCGTTATATATAGTATTATTCTATCTTGATGACTTTGTGTTTTTGTCGTCCCATTTGAACGATTTCGAAAAAAAAAAACATGTTTATGGTAACAACAGATTGAGTATAAAGGAAGATCATAGATGAGGGTCCTTTGTGATTATAGTCTAGTCTCTAATAAAAAGGGCTATAAAATAGGACAACGGAAGATCAATAAAAATGTTATTTATTTTAATAAATGATATGAATTGAATTAAACACATTGGTGTGTGTTAGTTTTAGTGCACCTGAACAGTGTAATTAATGTGTTTNTAATAAATGATATGAATTGAATTAAACACATTTGTGTGTGTTAGTTTAAGTGCACCTGAACAGTGTAATTAATGTGTTTATTGTGTTTTCTGCAATAAACGCGCCTCTTGTGCGCCAGTTGGGGGCTCGCCGGTGTGTTGACAATCACGCAATCGTCCACACTACGAACCACACGTCCACATCAAGTTGCGTTAAATTCAATTTGAAAACCGTTTCTTAGTTCCTGAAAATTTAAAAATGTGATTATCGTGGCGGTTTTATTGCATTTTAATAAGTTGATATGAAACCGCACTGGGCCGGTTATGTTGTATTGTGAAAGGAGTTGGCGAGTGATTAAAAGACCATTAACATTGAAGGGAATTTAGGGGCGGAAGACTGGTTTAATGGGTCATTAAGTCGTGATGCCTTGCATTGTTCAGTATCAAGCACCCGGTGTCTATTTGATGGAATGATCGAAGGTCTTAACGCATTATGGGGGGTTAGTTTTGAAAAAGATCGCAAGGTAAATTTAGACCCTAAAAGGATACTTGAATAACTTCTCGTTTGTTAATCATATGTCAGAAATCGTACGGAAATGTGCTGTAAATGATTATTGTTAGAGATACTGCAAATTTTTGTTATGTAAGTATTAATCTTGCTATTTTATATTATTTTGCACAAGAGATATAGATACATTTATCTTCTCTTTAATTAGATTCGTATCATGTTCGGCGTTTTATTATCAGGCCTGGTTTAATGTGGCGCTTTTATTTTACACGCAATTTACCTGTTTTTTCTGTCTTTAAATTTTATTCAAAACAAATAAATTTTATAATGGTCCATAAAATGTCTGTCTTGTATTGGTGAAAACTGAAAAGAGAGCAAGAAAAGGGGAGAAAGAGAACGAAATGTCAGATAGCCCCGAATAATAACAGCCAACAATCAGTTAAGTGACAATGCGGTGCAGAAAGTCGAAAGATGTGTCCCATGTTGTAATTTATAGCGAATATTTGTCTCGGATGGGCTCTTCTTTATGGCCATTTGTGTTGTGTGTGGGGCTGGATGGGTGTTCAGGAAAAACCGTCCTCATTTGGGGGAATGTGTGTCCGATTGTCACCAATTTAGAGTGTAATTAATTAAGTTAAGTTGAAGATAATTAGCGTATCTTTCTTTCGACTGTGCGAATCGCACTGCGGACGGACGGACGACGCTTCTGGGCAAATGAGTTACGATCTTGGTGATCGGGCCAGTTCATCATCAGATTTCGTGAAATTTGTGTGCGATGGGGGAATTATGTGTGAAGGATTATTACCTGGCCATTGATATGTTTTTCAGTCGAGCTGTGTGTGTTTGGGGCGGAATTCGCGAGCACCTCAAGAGGAATTAAGTTAATTAATTTTAATTGCTTTTATTGTTAGAATTTTAATTAAATTTATTTATATTCCCCCATTTAATCCCGGCCGCGCACCGCATTCAACTTCTCCGAGTAGTGTAGTTACCTTGAATGATTCCATGATTTTCTGGGTTCTGTTTTTTCGGAACTAAATAAATCTGCCACCGCAGTTACTTTTTTGTGTGTTCGCAAAAAGACGATTAAGCGACGCTAATTTAGAAATGGCAGAATTAGTATGTGATAAATTTGCCCTGTGCAGAAGCATGTGTGCCCAAGTTAAGAAGTCGGGTCTGGCCTTTCTGATCATCCGGCTCTACCCTTCCTGTATATTTTCAGAGACGAGCATTTGTTGTAATTTTATAGAGAAAAGAGAGAAGAGAATTGGACAAATGAAATCAAGAATTAATTTAATGAAAAAATTTACAATTTGCTAATAAGTCTTTAAAATGCAAATTGGCTCTTTTGAATACGCGAGTTTGGGTGTGTGTCTGTGCCGTGTGCGCATGGTTAATCGTCCCGAAAGCCATAAAAGATAAGCTTTATATCCATTCGATTAAAAGATATATTTTGCGCGAGACATTAAAAGCGAACCTGTAGATTTAAAATTCGGTCGGAGGGAAAATATTTTAAATGCTTATAATTCTAGGCCAATAAAAGTAGATAGAAAGAAACTTATTTAATGTGCTTTGTTTTCTGCTGGGTAGAGTCGTCTGTCCAGCCAGCTAGCCGGCTGAACCTGTGCATAATTCGATGATAAAAATGGGAACGAACTGTGCAGTGTGGTTGGTGCATGATAGGAAATGACCGGTCGTTTATCAGTGTGTGTCTCCGTGGAGAGGTTTCATGAATGATTGTGATCGTAAATTTTTCTCGTTACCTCTCCATTATTATGAAGATCATCAACGTTGTGCTGCATATAAACGATCGATGGCCAGTCGTGACGGAATTGTGAGAGACAGAAAGAGAGAGGGAGAAAGAATAAGGCTCTAAATTGTTGCAGTGAAAGAACTTGAATAATCGGAGCAGGGCTATTTATCGCGATCAACAAGAGCTGAGCGAAGTAAGAGATTGATCATCGTCAGGTACATGCCACGATCGACCTTTTATCACCAATGCAAATCAATCGCTGTTGTGGCTGTGCGATCAAGTTGCTGTGGCCGAAAAAGTTATGGCTCGCATCCGCGACGAGAGAGCTTTCACCCGTCACTGTTGTTTTCACATGGACCTTTCTTGTAGTGGCATCGTCATCGCGATCATTTCGTAACACACCGGCCAGCACAGTGTGTGAATGACCGTTGGCTTGGTCTTGACTTTGATTCGCGTTTTTCTGTTCAGGCTCACCACATGCTCGTCGTATGTGTGCTATTTGCTGTTACATTTTTCAGCCGTGCGATCATTGACGATCATCATCCGCCACAGTGTCATGATCAGCTTTAATGATTTTATATGTTACGAGAAACCCGCTCATTTGCTAAAGAATAGTAATATTAAGAAAGAACACAACAAACAAAAAAGTTTCCCCTTTAAATTATATGATCAAGTTAAGAAAACGAGAAGAGATGAATTAAAACAGAACAGAGTGATCGAGCCGAGCCAGAAAGGCATGTTGAGTGTTGTAAGAAAATAAGAAGAAAACTGGTATAGAACTATTGATTGAGCAAAAGAGGGAAGAGAGAAGAAATTACAGTTTTTCGCAATTCATGTTGCAAATCAGGTTGTACAGTAGAGTTTCCTAATAATCGTCAAGGTTTGCTGTTAGTAGCAGTTGATACCTTAAAGTTGGGCTCGGCTGTGTCATGCATATACGAGACAGAATTTTTGTAAGAAAAGGCAACAATGACTCTTTCTTGTGTCGTCTTCGTTCGTTCTTTCTTTTTCTCACTTTGTTGTAAAGTGTAAAATTTATGAAAGTAATGAAAAATTGAAGTGAACATATAAAGTAGATAGACATGGACGCATTACGTGTGTCGAGAGTAGAGGAAGAATGTGCCATTCGTTTAAACATTGTGTTTCTCATCGTGTTACTTGTTCCATTTAACCTATTGCACATTTATTGCAAAATATGTTAATCGCCTCCTTGCTGCTCCAAATTCGTCAGGCGCTTTGAATAGCTAAACTTTATAGTTCTCTGTTGTTATGTTGTGATCTTTTTGTAAACTCGCAAAAATTTTATTTTCTTTTACAATTTGCCTCTTTTTAATGTACTCGTAGTTTTATGTTTAAGGTCAAAATGCAAGTAAAAAAATCGTATAGGCGTCGTAAAGTGGCAAGTGCAATAAATATTTTTTTTATATTAACAAAGAATGATTAATATGCGGAGCTTAAATCATATTATCCATACTCCTAAAGTAGCTAGCAGACACAAAGACCGTAAAGCTCTTTGGCTTTCGATAAAAAAATCATAAAAGAAGTACTTGGGTTTTTGCTTTGAAAATTCGCCGTATTTCAGCACTGGAATTTCNTTTTTTTATATTAACAAAGAATGATTAATATGCGGAGCTTAAATCATATTATCCATACTCCTAAAGTAGCTAGCAGACACAAAGACCGTAAAGCTCTTTGGCTTTCGATAAAAAAATCATAAAAGAAGTACTTGGGTTTTTGCTTTGAAAATTCGCCGTATTTCAGCACTGGAATTTCGCGGTTACTTTTATACTTATAATTGCATCGTCCCAAATATAAGTCTTGGGTATTGTACGCGGAATAGTTAAAAGTGCCATAATTTTCCCCTTTTCGACCGTNTGCATCGTCCCAAATATAAGTCTTGGGTATTGAGTTTTATCGTATTGTACGCGGAATAGTTAAAAGTGTCATAATTTTCCCCTTTTCGACCGCGGATNAAAAAAATCATAAAAGAAGTACTTGGGTTTTTGCTTTGAAAATTCGCCGTATTTCAGCACTGGAATTTCGCGGTTACTTTTATACTTATAATTGCATCGTCCCAAATATAAGTCTTGGGTATTGTACGCGGAATAGTTAAAAGTGCCATAATTTTCCCCTTTTCGACCGTGGATTTATACGAATGCCAAAAAATTTAAAAAAGCTGGAAAGAACAATTCTTACCTAATTGCTGTTTCCTCAAAAGATGTTAATTTGATATAACATTTCTATAACGTATTAAAAAATCAATTTATTGTTTGATAATTAAAATGATCTTTCTTTTATTTTGTTTTGCAAATCCTTCGTGATCGCGTTTGAGGCGTATGGTAAATGAGCTTTTAATTTCATCTCATTATCACATTGTTGTCCAGATTAAACATTCTTTCGTGATTATTCATCATTTTACGTTCATGGTCAGCTCTGGATTCAATTAATAATGATTTATCACGTGATCATTGGTTACATGGCCTGGTGATTTCGAGGACTGTTGTTTTGCTGATGGTGATGAGCCTGGTGGTGGCTGGCTCTCGAAGAAGAAGCACGTTGGAGAAGAAGAACTGTTATTATGGGCCACACTACAAATGTAATACCCACATTTCGTCGGTCAATTTGAAATGGAAAATTATTACGGCGAATAATGCTGAGAATGGAATTAAAGCTCTAAGAATTATACTTTTGTCGGCGTTACCATCAAGCGTCTGTATATTTAATTTAATGTATAGTTTTTTTTGTCTATGGCCTCTGGAAGGGTACACCTTTGTAAATATATATTTCTCTGATTATATTTTATATTACTTTGATTCTATAAATGAATGACGCGTTGTACGAAAGAGATAGAGAGCGAGAGATTATTATTGTTGAGGAAAGCTGCGGGATGTGCTTTGATGGTGTTGGTCGCGTTATTTTGTGAAAGATCTGTCCGACTGACTGACTGACTTTTGGAGTGATTAACTATCTGAGAACGGGATGGACTGTGATCGGAAAGCGAGATGGAGATGGATATGAAGGTGAAATTAATTTATTCACGATTTCCACGTCTGCTTTGATGAAGAAGGCAGGCAGGCACCTACCATCAGCACCACCATGCGTCCAATAACCAAATTGGTGCGTGTTTGTGTGTGGTGATCGTGCTGATGATCGTCGAATTTCGAAATGATAATCACATATGATAGGAATTAATTATGCTTTAGTTCTTTTCTAATTTCCAGGTCTCTCTTTTGGTTAGAGGAGTCACCTTGTGTAAGTGTAGCCGTAGTTATTTTTTCTCTCTTTTATCGTTCGGCCCAATGAACTATGTTCTAATTACGGACGCCTCACAGAGTTCAAAGCCCATCAAGGATGGATTAATGTGGAGTGGTGAGATCCAATGGGAGTGCTGCACAAAATCATTAGACTCCAGTCGTGATAATGGGCAGCCAGTCGAAAAATCCCCAGCCGCGAGATCGCGCACCTATTCTCGCGATGTCTCCATTTACAATATTCGATCCGAAAAAACGGTTTCCGAATGTCGAATAATTTCTTAATTTTCATCAAACACAAAACACAATGATGGCCCAGAGTCACGAACTCGATCTTTTCCCAACCTGTAAATCTCCGATGATATTTGCAGCAGAATGTTTCGAATTAATTTCACTTTTTTGTTCATTACCTACTTTCTTCCTTTCATCTCTCATGAATAGGCAAATTCGAGTTGTAAGAATGGTATTTGTGAAATGTTAGATATTTTTTTCCACCCATTTGTAACTATTTGCTGTTGTTTATCTAATTGAATATATNTAAGAATGGTATTTGTGAAATGTTAGATATTTATTTCCACCCATTTGTAACTCTTTGCTGTTGTTTATCTAATTGAATATAGATAAATGTTTTGTTATTTTATTCATAATAATTTTATAAATATTATCGGTTAATCACAGGTCATGTTACTTCAAAATTAATCTAGATGAGTTTTTGCTATACTTTATTGGGTTGAATCTGGAGGCTGCCATTAGAGGCAGATAAAAGCCTCGTGAGAATTGACAGTTACGAAATTGGCATTTTATCGATAAAAAAGAGCTGTTACGAAACCCTTTTTAGATCGAGACTACCGTTGGGAATTGGGACTAATTGAACGTTATATTGATAATAATTTCATGCCATTGTTTTGGTTTCTTTTTTGTGCGAATGGATTTCGATTTATTTTCGCGCGAGCATTTATTCGACATTTTAGAACTGGCGACAATGTTATGTAATTGCGAATACGGTGTGCGGTTTTCAATTTATATTCAGAAGTAAAAAATAAATATAATATAAATTGGAAGAAAAATGGCACGTTACGGTGGTTGGTATACGGAGGAATTAGTTGAAATGGCGGTTTTAAGGGGACATAAACCGAGAAAGTCTTTGAGCCGTAAAATGATACTATGTCGCTTGTTGGTTTTCCTCTCCTAAATAAAGGCACTGAAAGCAACTGCGAAACGAATTTGGAATCCAAAAAAAAATTGCGGTTCAATTGTTTTCTGCCAATAGTTATATTGAATGTGGAATGGAATAGATTCTTTGAATAATTTCGCAGTTTTGATCCATTACATGGTTATGGAATGGTATTTGCGGCATTGCCATTTTAAGGAGGCAAATAATTTATTTCTAACAAGCTGAACAACAATCCCAGAAATCGTGATACCAAGTTACACTTTCACTTTTGTTTGCTATATGTGCTTTGTGAGATGGACTAGGGCGTATTTTTCAGCAAAAGTGATTTTGTGTGATCATGTGCGATTGGCAATGCTCTTTTGTGAAATGTTCTCGCCAACAGCAACAGGTAAAAGTGAGTGAGCGAAGAAATGCAATGCAATTAAATTTAAAGTTAGGTCTCGACTCAACACTATATACAGATACTTATTAGGTTATGTCGACGATCGAGTTGTATTTCTGTTCTGTATATTGTGAAGCACGATCTGATTATGTGATCGAGCCTAGCATTAATAAATATAATAAATAACAGCAAGAGAAAAAGCCATTTGTTGCGCTCTTTGAGGCTCTAATGATGTCTCTAATTAAAGTTTTATTGCGCGGTTGACTCGGACTTGGCCCCTATTAGCCATCAATGGGTATATAGCCTTAGCAAGAAGAAATCTCAATATAACACCATAAATATTTATTTCTTATTTACCGGCAAATTCTCCTGGGATCTCTCTCACTGTCTTTAATCTGATTTGTGGTTTGGCGAGTGGAGCTTGTTTAATTCCTTCCCAAGTGGATTACCTTAATGTGCTTCTTAGGCAAACAAATTTCGTATTCTGCGAACAATTGACGATAGATTAATCACAAATCCAGTTACTAATTTCCAGCAATTCATGGATTGTCTCTTACATTTGAACAATTTTAGAGATCGTAGTAGATTTCATATAATATTATATTTGGCTTTTATTCAATCTCGCTTAAAGTTGGCGATTTTATAATATAGATAAGCGATTTAATGGCNATATTATATTTGGCTTTTATTCAATCTCGCTTGTTATAATATAGATAAGCGATTTAATGGTGAATTTATCAATATTTTGTTACGGTTATGGTTCTGTGAATAATTCAAAGAAACGATGATGTAATTTGGTGATTAATCTCGGTGTGCTCTATAAGATTCATTTATCTGTTATTTGTTCTGCAATAAATTTGCGAAACAAAGCAAAATTCGCACAAGTGATGCATAATTAAAAGGTGCTATGGTTAGCACATAATAATTTAGAAAATGTAGATGATGTTTCTTTATGATTAACCTAAGGTAAAACTCCCGTGTCCATGGTTCAGTTACAATTGAAATGAATTTAATTTAATTGACGGAATTTCATAAAAAAAAACACATACTCGTCAAATTCACATGATGAAAAATAACAAATGCTTTAACGAAACGGTTATTGTAGAAAAAGAACTATCTTTTCAAGCCTATTGTTTGTAAATTTCGCTACGATTAGACATGTTTTGCATTAAATTTACAGTGCACGGTATTAAGAGTCTTTAAATTCGGTGCTATATATTGTTGAGTGGAACGGTTTGCCAAATCACGGATTTTAATCCGCAACAGAGCTAAATGGGAGATTTGTTAGTGTCAATCAAAATGTATAGCCGCGAAAATATTGTGGTTTATTTTCCAGGCAAATGCTTTTTACTGGCTTATACTATGTACATTGTTTTACCTTCAATTAGAAGAGTATCAGCGTAGAGAAAACATCAGGGAAAAAATTCGTGGCGGCTGCTCGGTGGCCGATTAATGGTGGCGATAAATCGTGCATTTGCGTCATGTCACGGTGGACATGCAGTCCGCGATTGTGGTGGCCTGTAGTCAGTCAGCTTTGGTGTTTGGTAATCGGCGGGGTCCAGGTGAAATGATTGGATTGGCAGGTGTTGGCGGTGGCTTATGGTCCATGGTTTCCAGTTGTCAATCTCCATGTAATGACATTTTTACGGATTTACTTTCCAGTCTCCTGACCAATCGGTTCTGCGTCCAAACAGTTCAAAGTTCTCGTCACAAAGTGAATCGAATCGGGAAACAATGAACAATCGGGAAATATTACTGGTAGTAATATGGCAAAATGAAAGAGCAATTTGAACTTTAACGACCGGCATAATTGCCAATAATAAAACGGGTCTTTTACTTTCGTTTCGACTACCCATTGTTAACAATAATCGAATAAAAACGAAATTGATCTTGAATTTGTTCGGCTTTTGGTACGTGTTGTGTTGTGCCATTCTGATTTTACATTTTGCCTACCTACTAACTACACAATACTTTTCCTCTTTCCGCGTGTCTTTCATTGCTCCGTGATCTATAAAATTGACTATATGGATGGATGTGTCTTATCCAATTTCTACCGTAATGGAATCTATGTTTAATTAGAAAAAATCAATTTTGAAGTTTCTCTTTCAAAATTAAATGAGTAAACTTGGTAAAAGAGAGAAAGGAAGAAACAAGGCAGCTGAGACTGGAACACGTTTCAAGCGAGAAATGTGTTCTATTCACCACCAATTGAATACAGTGAATCGCAAAAATCAATTTAACGTTAAAGAGCGTTGATTTAAATTGGATAGAAAACGGTCTGTGTGTTGTGTCTAATTTGAAATCGACCAGAAGCAATAATTTCAATTGAATATGATTTATGTAATGCTTACCTGTATGACAATCACTGTACAGATCGAAAGCCGGGCAAATGAAATTAACGAACGTTGCCAATTATTTTTTTTTTTATAAAAAACTGTGTCTGAATAACAAACAACCACGTCAACAGTAATTATACATTTGTGTATTATTTCAATGATAATTTGATGATGATCATAACCACTCTACAAATGATAGACAAGCCGATTTTGATACAATTACTCTTAGGATTACAAGTAATTTGCCTTTTTTTTCTCTCTAGACATATTAGATTTAATTAGAACTTTGGCCTCTGAAAATGCGATGCCCCTGGCTGGCATCTTTACACGCCATATTATGTTAATTACTGTTTATAATTAATTTAATTATATTTTAAATGAGTTATTGGACAGTTCTCTTTCTTTGTTCGCTAATTGCAAGAGTTGGCTGCCGGTGTTTTCCTGTGATTTTCTAATGAATTGGAATTTAAGTTTTCAATCATTTGTTATGATCATTACTCCAAGAGGCGGATTATGTAGTGTGTACTTGCCCCCGGCTTCATCATATCTCTAACATCGATAAAGATCGTGTGAATTCTTTATGAGTTCAATCATTAGATCTTTCATTTTAACTATAATTATCCAATCACGTATTACTGATCATTTGTTTTACAAATCAAATGTCGATCACATTGAATAACGGAAAAAGTATTTCCCGTTTTTACTATTATATTAATTAAAATAAAAAAACATCATTAGGCATAATTCTTGTGTATAAATTTTTATTTATTTGGAGTGAAGAATTTAAAACAATACACAGAATTTACAAAACTTTAACAATTTAAAGAAAATTTTAAACACTTACTGTTTAAAGTAAAAAATTTGAAAACATTAAGAAATTAGAAAAGTCTCTAAAGGTAGTACAAAATTACTAACCCCATGTGGAGCTGGGAGGATTTGTAGAGCATGTGAACAAGGTGGAGGAGGTCATAGGAATGGTCTCATTAAATTCAGAGAGTCATCCTCCCAAGTTCTGTGTATCAATGAACATTCTATGGGAATTTAGTTGGACAGACATGAACCCTTTTGTTCTTTGCTGTTTAATGGTAAACAAAGTGTGAAATTTGGTAACAAAGTAAGAAGAAAAGTGGCAGCACAAAGAGGCGAATATACTACTTATCTCCAGTTGGCTAATATGCGGTGTGCTGTTAGCTGCCAACACTCTGGCCTTTGTGATCTGTCACAGTTACTTGTTTGTTTTCATCTCTAATGCCCACCATTGCTGTTATTTCAAAGACAATGGTACACATTTACTGTGCCTATTCTTGATACAAGAGATACCACATACCATTTCCCACTTTTTTCTTATTGTATTAACTGTGGCTGATTGTTTTTTTGTTTGCTTTTTTTCCTTTATGGTTTTATATTGGATTGCGGATAAAGAGCAAGTGTTGAGAGTGTTGAAATTTAATTTGGTTTCACTCTTTTCAATTTAAAAAATCTGTCAATTAATTTTGTACATTTATTTATTTGCTTTGATTAAACCTTGTTAACTTTGGCGTGCGGTTTTTTCTGACTCTTTGTCTGTCTCGTGCTTTGAGGGAGTGATCCATTGATTGGTGGAAGTGTAGAAAAAAAGTAAAAGTGTTTCAGTTGATGGGTGAGAGATTTCATGTGTCAATGGAGCTTTATAGCAAGAAAATCGTGAATTATGGCTAGAGGTTGGCCCCGCAGATTTTTTGTTGGTATTGCTTTTTGAATTCAGTTCTTGTTACCGCTGTAACCTGGATCGATCGGAGATGGTGGCTTATTCAGAGATTATAAGATGTGGAATTGAAAGTGAATTTTTGGGCTTTGGATTGTTATTTTATCAACAAAAATTATGAATGCTGACTTATGGAACTGGCTAAAGTGGGCATTTGAAATGATGGAGTACTTGTCAGGCTTTGATTAGTGACAATTTTTAAGAGCCACATAATGTGAAGGAAAGTGAATGGAGCTTTGCCACTTTGTTCACTGTTGGCATAGGTAGGTGCACACCTTGAAAGAGACACTGTAAACATTTCAAGTACCTAGTCTACAGGAGAAATTTCTTTGAATTTGTGGGCCATTACAACATTCTATTGTACTCTGAATAGGGTCTTAGTTTAAGTAGTATTTGTCAATTTAATTTGATTCACCGTGTTTGGCTATGGCCATAATGGCTTCAATGTTTTTCCTTGGCTAAATTACACAATTGCCACTTTTATGCAGATGATGGGGTTGGGTTTTAATTGAGTGACTTTTTTTCAATTTCTGATCTAACAATTTTGTATCATTTATATTACACAATCTTACCTTTGTTAGCCTGTTTATTTGGGTTTGATACTCACCTTTACTTTTTCTCTAATTCATTCTCCAATCCAACCTATAATTAATTTTATGTTGTTTCGAAATATTTAAAATTTAATGCCATTTAAAAGCGGTTTCGTTCTTTCAAATTATCGATTCCCTGTATAATACAGAGATAACTAATTAGGATTCTTTTATCTACGATTATTCATGTTAAATATAGAATGGGAACTATTATCATATCATTTCTGTGAATATGTTTCTGTTATTCCGCTGGTAATTTGCATTTTTATGTGAGAGGTGTATTTAAATTCGGGCATTTTAGGGGTATTTTGTTTTCGCTTGTAGATCTATTAAAAATAATTACAGTAATTAAATGTACTGAATTTTGAAAATTGTTCATATTAATGTGCGCCAAAAATTGTTTAAATGGTAATTGTTTTGGCAGTGGCTGGCTGGAAAAGTTTTGTAATTGAGCCTGGAATTTAAATATGTACGGGACGGGCGGGCAAAGTTGTACTTCATTCGTAGCCCTTATCAGTGGAATTATTCACTTTGGCATTTTTCAAATTAAAATAAATAACAAATAAATAAATGCATGGCTGGTTTCGGCGTATGAAATTTGAATTTCAGAAAATAATGAAACCGGTCATTTTGCGGAATAAATTATTCGATTTGATTGTGCCTGTCCGATTTCGAGAGGCAAGTTTTGACCGTACAGTTCGCTCATTTCACTCTGCCCACTACTTAGATCGGACCAAAAGAGTGAGTGTATGTTCTTGGATATACCTTCTGAATTGAGTCAGAATTTTTATAGCTTTCTCAAAAAATAAATATATATATATACATATTTAATCAAAAGTAATAATATAAAAGAGAAAAAAAAATCAGCATAAATTGCTGAAATGTGAATGAAGACCAAAAGAATTCACTGATATTCATTTTTTGTGTAAATTTTATGAATTTTAAAATTTTATTTTCTTCGTTTCGAGATAAGAGTAACAATAATATTAGTCTTACAATCCAAATCCGTTGGATATGGAAGCCCAAACACCTACTATGGGACACCAGCCTGTTTTTTTCCTCATCAAATTCGACCTCATCCAAGTGTCTCTTTCTAACGCATTGAAGGCTGAATTGGTTTTTGTTTCACTTCAAAATGTATCGGGGTTCTTGTAGAAGGTATGTGTTAAATAAAGCCCAAAATGAATTGGCTTAGGTGACAACTTCTTTCCTCCACACGAATATCCAGATTTTATCGTCCAGACCCACTCTGTTTGTTTAAGGTGTAGAAATTTTGTACCAATATTAAAGAATCAGAATAACATGTGTGTCTTCTTTTTTATGTCCATCGTTGTGGCCGGTTTGGGAACCGTTTGCCAGTTTCTTCAGAGGTAAATTATCAAGTGGTGTGCAAATTCCATTATTATCGTAATTTGAATTAATTATTGATTAGAGATAGTATCATGAAATTTACCTAATAAGAACAGTTTCAATTCGATTACAACTTTTAATTTATTCTCTTTGGAATCATTTAAATTTGGTTCTTTAGTCANACCTAATAAGAACAGTTTCAATTCGATTACAAATTTTAATTTATTCTCTTTAGAATCATTTAAATTTAGTTCTTTAGTCTNGCCAGTTTTTTCAGAGGTAAATTATCAAGTGGTGTGCAAATTCCATTATTATCGTAATTTGAATTAATTATTGATTAGAGATAGTATCATGAAATTTACCTAATAAGAACAGTTTCAATTCGATTACAACTTTTAATTTATTCTCTTTGGAATCATTTAAATTTGGTTCTTTAGTCAGTATTCCTATTTTCTTCAATTTCGTGACATTATATTTATATTATTCGTATAATAATAAAAGGCATTTAAGTAAGATCTGAGATACAAAAAATGAATGTCGTCTGGGATTTGTTCATAATTTTTATTGGGAAACTTGTGTAACATTTGTCTACTGGGTGATTCAGCTTAAGTAGAGGAAATCTTTAATTCTGTCGGACATGGCTTTTGTGGAGATTTAATCAATTTTTCGAGTCTATTTTAGGTGCTTCGTATTTTTAACAAGAAGAGATGGCCTTCAAGACCGAAGTAATAATTTATGGACGTGTACCGAATCAGATGTTTTTGATCTAAGAACGAGCAATTTTTATTAATTTTAAAAGAAATGGCATTACGAGTATTACAACAACAAAAAACAGACCAGAATTTATGACGTTCTCTCAATGCTTTCGTCTGTTTCTTAGATCTGGATGGATTTCTTTGAGTATGGAAAGTTTCGCGTAAATCATATTCATAATTACTAGTTTATGCCGATACACTGACCATTGCACAATCAAAACACCGTGATCTCATAATTTGCAATTTGTGCGCGATCTATTTTCAGTGCTCCACGGTGCAGTGACTGCAAAGAGTTGTTAGCAAAAGTTAAATGAAAAAAAATTGCAAATTCATTTCATAGTTTTTTGTATAGTTGAATGCAAATTGAATAATGGGTATAATGACATTACAATAATGCAAGCAGTTCTCAAAACGGGTAATAATTGACAATTATTCTGGTATTAGACCGTGGTACCAACGGAATGAAAACAAAGTAATTATCTGAAATGTGCAATTCTATGTTGATATGATTGCCGGGAAATTTGCACACCCATTGTACACGCAAGGGAAACTAGTTTTTATTATATTCTTTCTGTAGGCACATATATTTTCTATATGGTCGAGTCCAAATGAAATTTGTCATTTATTGACGTTGGATAAATGGAATTCGCGCCTTTAGTGAGAAAATAGCATATGACTATAGGCAATTGTTGGGCAGCTGGGGCGACGAGCTTGAAGATGCCAAAGAATGGAGAATGACTTTCAAAATGACAGTGTATGTGGAAAGGCCTTCTGTAGATTCCAAAAGGCGGTTGGACCTTTGACATTTTCTCTTGGATAAACATAAAGCTCATGAAAAATTGATTTATCTCCTGTCTTGTCCCGTCATCAGAAGAACTCGTTGAAATTTGACCACTTGATAATTGGCGACCGCAAAACCGACATTATTTGCAACACTTTTTTTTAATATATTATTCGAAGCCATAAANCAAAACCGACATTATTTGCAACACTTTTTTTTTAATATATTATTCGAAGCCATAACAATCTGTATGTTTGTTACTCACCATCTGGTTTTGAGGATTTCATTTTTCATATCGTGATGTGCTTAATTTATGGACTTTCGGACAATTTTAATTGCACCAGACGGAACAATTACTGGATTTCACTTTCGGTCCACGCCAGATCAGAGCACGGTGATTGATGAAGAGGCGGTTATCGTAAATATTATCATTGTGATCAGTTTTTGCATAAGATCGTAGGGTTTTCTTTATTACAGGGTCATGAATAGCATTTTGAAAACGGAAATGATTAAAAACAGTTTCTCTTTAATTGTGGCCGCTATTGTTGATTTAATAGTTATCAACATCTTTTACAAGTGAGATACACGTGGATTTAACAACATATTACGAAATATTTTTCTATTGGCATGCTGTCTGAAGAAGAGTTTCCATTATTTGCCAGACAATCATAGACATTGGAACAATGGGTGCTGGTATAACGGGAAAACAATACGATCTTGTGCTTCTAAAATAATAAACGGTGCTGAATGACACGATACCTGAATTCTTTTACAAACCTATGTTATTAAATTTCACCTAGATACTATCCATCTCTCTTTGTCTCTGAAAAAAGTATCATGAGTTGCAATTTTATACAAATGAAATTCCCTTTCAAACCTGAAAAATAGGTTATTTTCTAGATATATGCATGAATTGAAAGAAGTGGGTTAATATTTCTTCGAAATAATTTATTGTTCTGATTTTTTTCTTGTTTTTGATTGTTCATTTTTTACATATTCAATTACAAATTTGTTTTACACTTTACCTATGTTATCAGTCTCGAACTAAAAATTCATTACATGTTCGTTTCAATAGTCTGGAATGTATTTCGTATTTGCTAATATAATTGAGTGTTCGCTNCGAAATAATTTATTGTTCTGATTTTTTTCTTGTTTTTGATTGTTCATTTTTTACATATTCAATTACAAATTTGTTTTACACTTTACCTATGTTATCAGTCTCGAACTAAAAATTCATTACATGTTCGTTTCAATAGTCTGGAATGTATTTCGTATTTGCTAATATAATCGAGTGTTCGCTACACAGCAAAAACAATTAAAAGAGCATTTTTAGAGACAATTTACATCAATATCACAGATTCTTAAGAATTATTATTTATTTTATATATTTATATATAATTTTAAATTCTTGGCTAATGATTAACTCATTACATGCTGACAAATTCCTAGAGTTCGTCACACATATAAACATACATATCTTTGTACAAATGGATAGAATACAGTTGCTATATATAATTATTTACAAGATACAATTTCCACAATTCATTCGGACATTATCACATCACTTGCGGCAACATGTTCAACGTAATATTGATTGTATGATCCTCAATTATTGTCATGGTTTTCTTTTCCCTATCTGTTTGTTCGCCTCCTCTTTAACTACAGCATAACTCCAATGTGTAGAAAACATTGGTTCTTTCGTAAACTCACATAGTAATAATATAAAGAGATAGAATAGAAGGCGCAAAATATTGCCAATGTAAACTGTTTTTGTCTCCGGATAGGAAGCATGCTGTCAGATGTTCTAACTTTTCTTCTGTTTTCTTCAAAGGGCATTGAACTTGAACAGTCGTTCATTAAAGGAACTATGTTCATGATCAATACTGGTCTCGACTGGTATTAAGAGTAAATANATTAAAGGAACTATGTTCATGATCAATACTGGCCTCGACTGGTATTAAGAGTAAATAAATTAGAAGAAAGAGCGAATCAACAATAATGATCTGCTAAGTATCCGAACTCTCTAATCATTTATCATAAATCGGTTAAAGATGAAGGACAAGATAAAGCTGGGAATTTATTCTACCAAGAATTTTATAACTTCAACCCCCGGCCGAGATCAGTTGTCTGCGCTTGGACTATAGTTATTCACGTTTAGGAGAAGCAATTAAATATTGCGAAGTGAGAGGAATAGATGTCGGGGAGAAGACAAATTGATTTCGACCGGGAAGCATATTATTCATATTCAAATCACAGCACAGATTCAGTTTATATTTAAATACTCGATAATTAATCGCCTAGACGAGGGAACTCTACATGGCTTTAGCTGCCATGGGAAAGTTACTGTCAAATATGAATGGAGCCCGCGTTAGGACGGCTTTGGTGGCCAGGGGCTTGAAGGAGAGGGGATCCCGAGACCATATTACTGTTAGTCCCTGAACTATTACCACTATTGTTGTTATTACCGTTGGACGTTGGCGTAGGTGGCAAAGGTTGTGACATCATGATAAGTTGTGGAGGTTGGATGCTGCGTTGACTGTTGTTATTGTTGTTGTTGATGTTCCTGAAGTTGGCTTGCGGATGGTTGAGATGAAGAGCTTGTTGCATCGGCGGCGGTTGCTGCTGCTGTGGATGTTGCGCCGTTAAGTGGTGTTGGCCGTGATGGATGTGAGGGGGAGTCACGTGGTGATTATGGTGATGATGGTGGAGGTGGTGGTTGTGGTTGGCCGTGATATGATGTGTTAAATGAGCCGGCCGGCGTTGGCATTGCGGTACGTCGGGTAGGGCAAATCTCAGCTTCTCCCAAAACAATTTGTCACCCCATTGCAGGTATGTGTTTGTCTTTAGATACAATCTGATGTCAGGGTCGAGGTCTTTTTGTGGCACCTCTCCCAACAGGATCACGATTAGGCGTCTGCGTCGATCACGTAGCACCTGGTGATGGGCCGATTTAAATTCAAAGCGACACCACTCTGATTTGATAAAATTCTCCGACAGGACCATAATTGTGCGACGTGACGACTCCACGGCCTGTACAATTGTATCGGCAATGTAGGCGCCGACCGGGAAGTCACGATAATGGAGGCAGAGCTTGTAAGCGGGATCGCCGTTTTCCAAGATCGGGGCCAGCTCCTCACTGACAAAGGCTTCGTCTTTAGAGCTGTACGAGATGAATGCGTCAAACAATTTGTCACGTTCCGCCTTATCGCAATCAGTAGTCCGATAGAAGAGCCTTATTCCAAAACGTGAGTGAAACCAGACTCGCATCTCTTGCCGAAATATAAAGATCAGGAGTGTGACAATTATAATAAACAGGAATCCACATAAAGTAGCCACTAGTAATGGTATGTAATCCTCGATTGGTTGCTGTGATAAGATGGTCTTCTTGGTAGATGTCAGGTTCCCGTTCTCGATACTATCCATGGTCACTGCACCGTTACACATTATCAAGCTGTTTTCCATGATCACTAAAAACCCTTTATCCACTGTCACTGGCACTCGGGCTTCATCACTTGGATTCTCATTGGAATTCCTGGAAACCACAGCAATTGTCGACCTAGTGGTCTTGAACTTCACCAATTTATTACTCTTTTTGATCACACTTGTATCATTTTTATTCCCATCATCGGGCATCACCACATCATTCTTGCACTTGATCAGATTCTTATGTTTCACAAAATCATAGCGCTTAATAAATTCACGGAATCTTTCCACAAAATCACATTCACAACTCCAATGGTTAATCACTAGATGTAATTCCGTTAAGGAATTCACTGGCAGGATCATAAAATTAATATCCACTAGGCGATTATTATCCAAACGAAGAATTCGTAAATGGCTGAGGTATTTGAATGTTTCATCCTGGATCGATGAGATGCGGTTATGCTGCAAGTGTAGCTCCTCCAAGTTGTCCAGTCCGACGAATTCGAACCCGTTCAATGCGTTCAGTTTGTTGGAATTTAACTGCAGAATTTCCAACTCTTTGAGCCCGTTGAATGTACGATTCTGAATAATCTCAATGTTAGAATTGTTCAAGAAAAGTACTTTAAGTTTCTTTCTGCCGATAAAAGCATGGCTTCCGAGCGACTTAAAGTCATTCCCGTCCAAGTAAATTTGCGAAGCATCCATGGGAATTTGATCCGGCAACTGATCAATGTAATCAGCCCGAGAACAATCCACCACATTAGACGACCAACTTTGATCATGATAACAAGTACACTTGTTGGGGCATTCCATTTTGCAATCACAAGCGAAGAAATCGCAACAATGACAAAGGGCGAAACAGTGCTGTTCGTATTTGCATAGGAATTGGTTGGGCATCGCTTCGACGAGGGGGACATACGTTTTGCCCCGATTGTAGAGTAATTTGCAGTAAATACTGTTGAGGTCCATCAGTTTAGGCTGGGTACGTGATTCAATGTTGTTTTTCTGGAGCCAATCCAAATTGCAATCGCATTGATATGGATTGCCTCCGATGAAGAATTCTGGCAATTCCTTGCCCTCGGGAACTGCACTGATGCGCAGGGCATTGGGATCAAGAGTGGAGATTTTGTTGCCGAAAAGATCCACTCGAGTTAAGTTGGGCTTCTTGAAGAACGTGTAAGACTGAACTTTGGAGATCAGGTTGTCGCTGAGGTAGAGCATTTCGACGCTGTTGGGAATTGAGCTGCCCGTTATTTCTGTCAACCGGTTTGAGCTTGCGTCGAATGTACTAAGCGATAATTGCGATTCGATTTCAAAGTAATTTCCCAATTCAGCGATTTTGTTGGCATGAATGTCGAGCCAGTGCAGATCGGTCGGTATCAGTGCGTAATCAAAAACCTCCAGTTGATTATCGGATATGTTGAGCCAGACCAAATTGGGCAATTTGCTAAACAATCCGGTGATTTCTCTCAGGTAGTTTCCGTCCAGTCGAATTGCCTGCAGGTTTTGGTTGTTCTCAAACGAGTCCACCTCAATCGATCTAATTTTATTGCGAGACAGGTTAAGAATTTGCAGAGAAGTCATTTTACGAAACGTCTCCTTTGTGATGTGCTCGATATTATTTTCGGTGAGACGGAGTCCAAATAGTTCGGACATGGCACTGAAACTCACGTTTTCTACATTATTGATGTGGTTCTCGCCCAAATCTAGCGTTTTAAGGTGTGGTACATTGGCCAGAACATTCGGCACTTTCAACAGTTTATTTCCATTTAAATGCAAATCTTGAAGAGTGGCAGTGAAATTTTTCAAAGCTTGATCATGAATTTCGGAAATTTGATTGTAGTCGAGTGATAAGAGGGATAGACTGTTGAGGCCATTGAATGTCGTTCGATCAATCTTCTTGATCATATTGTTGGACAGAATCAATGTATTAAGGTTGTCCAAATCGGCAAAAAGATTTTCTTGCAGTATTTCGATATGATTTTCTTGTAGCTTTAAGATTTGCAGACTGGACAGACTTTTAAAAGTCGTGATTTCTAGTTTGTTGATCTGATTATAGCTGAGGTCGAGAAAGACTAACTTATGCAATCCTTTGAAAGTCATACCATTAATCCAATCGGAGTTGAGCTGATTTTTGGACAAGTCCAACACTAACAACTGTTGCAGTTCGGCGAAAATTCCCGGCGCCAAAACATTGAGTGTGTTATTGCTTAGATAAATCTCTTTGACGTTTTTGGCCTCAGAAAATAGTTCAGGTGGTAAATTGTTGAGCCGATTCTCAGAGAGATTAATAATTGATAACGAGATCAATCCCTCTAGGGCTCGGTCGGCGATGAATGTCATGCCGTTGTTGTTTAATTTGAGCTCAATTAATTTGCCCAGGTTTGAGAATATGGCAGGCGACAGACTATCAATATTATTGTGGGAAAGGTCGAGTATTTTTAAATTGGGACCACATTTCTTGGACAAGACCGTGCTGATCGATGCACTCAAGTGGAAGTGAGTGAGATCTCGTAAGCGATTTCTTGTCACGTTTAGGAACTGGAGATTTTTCAATGGACATATCATTCCGTCTGGAATTGTCCACATGTTGTTCTCGCTGAGGTCCAAATATTCAAGAAAAAACAGTTCTTCTGTAAAGACATTTTTCGAAATGTCCAATGAAACAGATGACCAGTCCGTGTTATGTGTCCGAACGGTCAAATTTCGGAGGGCTCGTAATCCTTTGAGTGAGCCATCGGTTAGATTAGATAATTTACAAAATTCTATAGACAGTTGTCGCAGTTCGACTAAGGAGCGAAAACTGTTTGGACTAAGACTACTTTGAAAGAATAATCCGTCATTGCATTCCAGTCGCAACCGGATGGTATTTTGCGGTTGAATAACACTAAAGTTGGTGTTTTCTAATTCGCTGTTAATAGTCCTCAGTTTGCAGACCAGTGTCAGATCGTCGTCGGTGTAGCCTGTCCACCGACACTCATCTGGCGCCTGATACAANCAGACCAGTGTCAGATCGTCGTCGGTGTAGCCCGTCCACCGACACTCATCTGGCGCCTGATACAAAAGTGATTTACTAAGCGAGGTGCCCAAGATGCCGATGATCGTGCTGAAAAGCACTCCAAATATCGACGTCCTCATATTTTTGTTTGGCTTATTTGGCCAAAGATTGCTATTGTTACGAGTTTATCACTAATAGAATAAAAAGTCTTTCTTTGCTTTCTTTCTCTCTCTATACACTCTTTAACACTACACTTTAGTAACACGTCTGGCGGTAAAAGTGGTTCGTTTCACATTGTACTCATTATAATTTCACCGACATCATTACTGCACTATCACACTCGGCTATAATAATAGCCCGAGAGTTGGATCGGAAATCTTTTGCGATGTTTTAAATTATAGAAACTGTTATTCTTTTCAATCATTTTGTGTTGATGTTGCGGCGTTCTGGCCGGATTTGTTCATTTCCATTAAATTGAAGCTGCTGATGGTGCAATGTTGATGTAATGGAGATATGTTAATCCAAGAGGGCAAATAGTAATCCAATGTGTCCTGTTGTAAGTCGTTATCCGTAATCCAAATGATGATGTTGTGAATTTTGCTAATTTTTAAAAAATCCGCGCGCGATCGGAAAAGACATGTTTCCAGCATGAAATCAACTCACTTAATAATCGAGAGTCTCTCCGAGTATCCGGCACACGTTGGCTTGGTCAGAATTTGTGAATTTTGTATTTGTATTGTATTAATGTAAAAGAGAAGATCGTAGTCTTTCACCAAGTACGTATCATTATGGTCAACACCTGCAACAACATTTGCTGTAAGTAAGAGCAGCTCTCTCCATAGAAGTCTTCACTGTGTTGGATGTTAATGATAATTGTGAGGTGTGTGGAAGCGAGAAACGAGTATTTCTCCAGATATTGAGCCTCCATTGTTGTGCAAACGGTTGATGACTGTTCTTGGACGATGATTGTTTACCTCTCTTTGAGGAAATGTGGCAACGTTGTCGGTTTATTACCTGGTCTCTCTTGTTTATGTTTTGGCTTGTGTAGCTGGGGAAAGAGAGCCAAAACCCGGTGTTTTTTCCTCTTTCTCGAGCACACATATGTATAGCCCTAATTGCAACACTCACACTGACGCAGATCGAAACTTGTTTGGATAACTTGAAAATTACCTATAGAGGAAGACAAATCGATTTTTTGCACATGTTCTTGACGATAAATGTACCAATATAGATATTTTGGGTTGAGCAATTGTTGGTCGAAATATTTGCCCTACTAATTTATAGTTCGACTATGATCGAATTGTATACNACTTGTTTGGATAACTTGAAAATTACCTATAGAGGAAGACAAATCGATTTTTTGCACATGTTCTTGACGATAAATGTACCAATATAGATATTTTGGGTTGAGCAATTGTTGGTCGAAATATTTGCCCTACTAATTTATAATTCGACTATGATCGAATTGTATACTAGTGCTGAAATCGAAGCGAGATTAGTTCCCCGAACTAATTAGAGAGCTTAATTGTTTTTATTAAATTAATGACTATGGCTGGTTAAGAACTTGAAAATTGATTTTTTGTTTCGTTTTGTGGCCGGGTAAATGATCTCTTTGCTCTGTGCACCTCTTATTTATAGAAGTGCTGGTAAATTGGGTGGATATTTGTATCGTAAAAGTGCTGCAGAAGAGCAATAAAATCATGGTCCAAAGAAGAATAAAGGGATGGTATTCAACAATCTGTGCTATATACTATATCTTATGTAATGTATATTCGATGAACATCAAACGATTATTGCTTCTTCTTTTCGTCGATTTTGACTGCGATGATGTCTGATGATGTTCGGCTGCCACGGAAAATTATGCGACATGCATGCATCTCTGCACATTAACAAGCCATTGGCTATTTTATGGGCTTCGAAATTTGTTTTCTCTCACCTGATTCATCGACCGATTTGTATTGGAGTCATTTTTATAAGAATGGAATTGTTTCAATCGGACCAAAGTGCGCGTTAATGCCATGTTATTATGATTCTTTGGCTCCAATTCGGCGATAATGATTACCACTAATAATTGAGATCCATTATGATTGGCATTTGGTCACAATGTAGAGGAGCGAAGAAAGCGGCAAACAGCACGGAATAAAGAGTAATTCGTGGTTGAAATCAGAAATTGGTCGTGTTAAATTTNCCATGTTATTATGATTCTTTGGCTCCAATTCGGCGATAATGATTACCACTAATAATTGAGATCCATTATGATTGGCATTTGGTCACAATGTAGAGGAGCGAAGAAAGCGGCAAACAGCACGGAATAAAGAGTAATTCGTGGTTGAAATCAGAAATCGGTCGTGTTAAATTTTATTTCTTATTACANGTTATTATGATTCTTTGGCTCCAATTCGGCGATAATGATTACCACTAATAATTGAGATCCATTATGATTGGCATTTGGTCACAATGTAGAGGAGCGAAGAAAGCGGCAAACAGCACGGAATAAAGAGTAATTCGTGGTTGAAATCAGAAATTGGTCGTGTTAAATTTTATTTCTTTTTATAAAATGTATTATTTGCGAACTAGAAAAAACAGACACATTATAATAATAATTGAAATTGATATTTTAAAGTTAAACAAGAAAAACTTCTAAAACTAATGTTCATTTTCTATTTTCAACGTCGCGACAATGTAGAGAAAATTTCGGGTTCGTCACTTGTGTGACCGTTAATGTCTTTCGTTGTGTAATGCTCATAATTTACATTTTTAATGGCACATTCTCATGGTCTAGATTTGGATAATTATATATCAGTTTTTTGTATCGCATGTTCTCTTGCCTAAGCTCGGATTTGTCGCACCGATTGACTAATACGTTAATCCAGTTCCCGATGATTTACTGATGTTTAGGCGGCCGTTGGTGAGCGATTTCATTTCATTTAAATATTAATTTTATGGGTTCCGATAACAATTTGACACCAAATTTTATATTATTTTTATTCGGCAGACCGTATTATGAGATTTTCGGAGACACTAACAGTATTTTCTGGGTCTTTGTTTTTGGTCCAAAAGTTTCATTTCGAGTTAAAAATAAAGTCTTTAAAAATAATGATTCTGGTTTTCATTTGAGACTTTTTCGTTTATATTTCTCCAAGTCCATTTGTTGGTATTATTATTGTTATTTGGCTGTGTTTTGTTTCGTTTTCGTCGTCAATAATAGAGGTAAAGAAGAGTGTTGTGGCGTCCCAGCCGCAGCAGCAGCAGCAGGGCAGAAGAAAAATGTTTTTATTTAAAAGATAACCCATAGCGAGCGGCCTATAGTTCTTGTGTGCTGTGTATCAATTAATTATGTTATCTCGTTGAATATTCACGTATAAAAATGATATTTTCATTTGGACTCTCGCGGTCGGTCATTCGGAAGAAAAATTATCGTATGTGTGTGTAAATTCGGTTTTGAATAATAATTTTATAACTGAATTTCAAAGGAAATACCGAAATTATCTTAATCGTGTGTGAATTTACGCAAAAATGATGGATAAATGAATATAAAGTCGTTGGTGGCTGGAAACAATTTAATCAAGCCGAATTTGATTAATTGTAACCCGAGTTTAAATGCCGGTAATTGATTAAATTAAATTTTGCACAGATGGCATTCGTGCAAGACCTCTGTTTAGAGATGGGTANTTAAATTAAATTTTGCACAGATGGCATTCGTGTAGGACCTCTGTTTAGAGATGGATGTATTGATGGAATTAAGGCCCAATTTAATTCCAACGAAAACATCCATTGTGTCAAGCTGTCATTAACACATTATAGTTACAAGGTGAAAGCGATTATTAGCTCCTTTTCTGACGGTTTGTATTTGGTGCTATGAAAAGAGGAAAATAGAGGCACACATTTAAACACCAAATAAATCCTCTTACCTGGCCATTGTTTGGCCGCTTATTTTAATTTGCTGTTTGACAATTTTTATGGACGTGTTCTATTATGTAGAGTTGTAGGCAATAATGACAATAATTAGTGTTTAATGCAATTGAATGGGGATTCCGCCAGACGTAGACAGGCGTGTATTGAATGGGTCTCTGAAGAATAATAGAAAGTAGATTCTAAACAAATAGTAGAATAATAATAATGATAATATTGTCGTGTGGTTTCCACCAGCGATTACCGATCAGTGTTGTTTGTATTATTATTGTCGTTTCTCCGTTTTCTATATACACTTCGAGATTCTTTTACAATGTCACTGTTATTTAAAATTATTTGCCACTTTAATTTTTGGTTTTTTTAATTCAGTAAAAATATGTGTTAAGTAAAATAATAAATATCAATTTATACATTTGATCTTATTTTAAATTTGAGAGAATTTTGTGTGGGTTGNTGTGTTAAGTAAAATAAGAAATTCTAATTTATACATTTGATTTTATTTTAAATTTAAGAGAATGTAGTGTGGGTTCAAAAACAGGACTAGAAGTGTATCTATAGAAATGGTTCTATTTGAGTGTGATTCGATAATGATTATAATAATATGGTGTGTATTGTGGAAGTTGGTGGAAGAATGGTGTCATTATTATATTCAAGGCCTAAGAAACAGCGCGGCAACACTGGTGGCCATAGGAAAATGGAAATTCTTCGATATATAGTACATGTTTACTTATACACAGCAGAATCGATGGGCAGGTGAATGAAATGCAAATGTGGCGCTTCTTTTAAAGTATTTAGTCTGGAATAATATGGGAAAGACATTGACAAACGCTTGAGTTGACAATAATGGTGGATTAATTGCAATTCCCATTGGCTAATTGTTTGTTCATTGCCGAGGGATGGTTGAAATATATTGTATGACTAATTGGCANAAATGTGGCGCTTCTTTTAAAGTATTTAGTCTGGAATAATATGGGAAAGACATTGACAAACGCTTGAGTTGACAATAATGGTGGATTAATTGCAATTCCCATTGGCTAATTGTTTGTTCATTACCGAGGGATGGGTGAAATATATTGTATGACTAATTGGCAATGGGAAAAGAATTTTGCACGAAAAGTAACATTCAATAATGATATCACAGACGATCATCGTTATGCACTTAATTATGATGCGGAACCGTCGAAAAAATTAGCTGAACAGTGTTCATTGATCGCTGTGTATATGGATTAAGTTTATGGAGTACGAAATGCAAGCCGTCGGCTCAGCAGGGAAGATCCATAAAATCGATTTCAATTTAAAATTCGTTTAAAGGGAATGATGTCTCAGAAATGTGGTTTTTTCTTGAGCAATTTTTTAAAATACTTTTTCCGTGGTTGGTCAATAATAAAAATTCCTTTTTATGTTATTATTATTGGATAGATCTGATTTGATAAAAGAAATGAGTTCTCAAATAAAGTCTGGGTTTTTAATGCCCGATGGTGATTTCTCCTCGTCATCGTCGACAGGTTCGGTGTTGACTCTAGTGTGTGGCTGGTCTTTGATCGCCATGTGCAACCACGACAGGCGATGGTCCTCTTTAGTTGAGTTCAATGTAAAGAGGAATTACGCCACTATTGACAGTATGAAGTTTCATTTAAGAGCTAATAATAATATTGCCTTAATGAGAATAAAGCCAAAAAAATAAGTTTAAATCGACCAGGATTGTGCGAGCAAGTCTTGTCAGAATTCACGCAGTGCAAGATGATCGTTATAATTTGATATAAATTATTTTGCCCGAAAAGTCAGTGGAATGTTTTTGGTAAGGGGGTAATGTTTGCGACCAAAAAAGCAGCAGCAGGATGACGAATACAGTTAAAAAAGTTGAAAATTTAGTCTTTTATTTTTTTGTGTACACATCGAAAAGATGCTCTTGCCGGAGGATGAAGACAGGTTGTAGGGGAACGATTTACTCAGAAATGTTCTATTGTTTGCACTGGATATGTTGTTGTGTTTGCAAGGCTATTTGTTTGTATTATTTGTTACTTGGTAGCCAACCGTGAATTTTTTACCTCTTTTAATTCGTTTGTTTACCCATATATTTATTTATTAGTCAAATGAAATCTTTGTTGGAATTTTTCTATAGAAGAAAGTCACCTGTTCTGAACTGAAATTGGAGAAAAGTAGTTTGTAGGTCAGCTTCTTCTTTGGGACACTACCTTATAGAAAGCTAGGCATATTGTAATGAATTGCTTTTTCAAAACCACAAATGCTTCTGGTGAGATTTAAATTTGCCATTGCGCAACTTACTTTGTACACATAATTCGTCATCATTCTGTCATTCTTCTGCTTTTGACCCGTTTTCGGTTTTCATCTTTGGTCCAAGAAAACAGTTGTCACATTATAAATTGTTACAGCCTTGTACAAGTAGTTGTTGCTTGCCATTTAAACCACACAGGCATACGGTTANCAAGTAGTTGTTGCTTGCCATTTAAACCACACTGGCACACGGTTCCAGGCGGGCAAAACGGTGATGAAAATTGGAAAAGACGACAGCACAGCATGGTTATTAATCGAGTGTTTATGGCGGTAATAATAATGGAGATAATTGTTATGATTATTTTTCCCTTTTGTGGAGTTTAATGTAAGTTATTTTTGATTTGCTGTGTGGAAGATGGGGTTCTTTGCACAATTTTCACCAGTGTTTATTAAGCGTCGGCATTTCTGTTTTGATCCCGATAATTGTCCCTTGCCAGAATGCATCATATTCACCTTTGGGTCGGAATTAATTAATACCGATGGTTGGGTGAGAGAGGGACAGAGGAGACATTTTGTGTCGATTTAAACATAAATTGGTTTGCGAACTTTGTTTAAGGCCAAGTCAGTGTTGCCGCTGCTGCTGGCAGAAAAGATTAAAAGCGCACATTTCTTATATTATCTGCAGATGGTTATCTGGATCGTGGAGCGCCTCTCCTTCATTTGTTGATTTTTCTTGTAATTGATTCTTATCGATTTTCCCGGTCTCTGCCGAAGTACCACCCTTCTAAATTGCGTCAGGACGGGCTGCCGTGAAGATAGAGGGAACTCTGTTTGGTAATTTTTCCTTATTCTTATATTTTGAGCCTATAAATTGATAACGGCCTCAAATGAGTAGTTGGATACACTCATACAATTTCCAGATTAACTTAATAGTAACACACAAACGTCAGACAGGAGGTGTACTTCAGTTATCTTTTAATAAAATCTCTGTATTTATTTATAATCGATATATTTGCTTGGCATTATAAAGTGAGCATTGCTCAGCTACTAAGTCGTCGTCTCGATGTACACAATATAATAAGAAGCAATTAAGGTACAGACTGTGGTGGTATGGTTTAGTTAAAAAGAGCGGAAGAGATATGGACGATTGAGCTGAAGAAAGAAAAGAATCAACACAAAAAACTCAGGCTATATACGTAAAGGCCAAAGATTATTTATGTCTCCAAAGACTACAAATAAATTGCAGTGTACTCTTTATAACGTACCATGAGGATGATGGCGTAGAAGGAACATAAATAGGGATGACCTAACAAACTCTACATGACTTGAAAACCGCTTCCTAAGATATTATAAATTTCCCTTACAAGGAGTCATGTTCAAGGCATAAAACATTTAAATTATTTGAGTACTGCTAATAATATTATTAATCTGTTTGCACGTCGGGAATGTATTTAATCGCAATTTATTCATTGTGAATTTTGTCTACAATGTTGTTTTATTGGCCACACGATTTACGCCTCCAGGGCGACCATCCACGACGATTCTTTTACCAGATAGATCTGCAATCTACGATCTCACTTTGTTATCGACACTCAGTGCCCCACGTTTATTTATGACCACTGATATGGCAACCATGCCGAACTGGTGAAGCCATTTTTGCGAGATGTGTCAAGATTCCATAGTCTCTTGTTATCACATTTTATACAGTGTCTTTGTTTTCGATTGGAATGGAATAACTCAAGTTCTGTGTCAATAAAAATATGTTACATTTTTCGTTTTGCCAAAGAGGCGGACTCTGTTGGTCATACAAAAAGTGGTATAGTCTTCACTGGACAAAACATGTCGACCTGTTAAACGGCTATAAAATGTAAAATGTTACGGTTCTACATGGATGCCAAAATCGTGATCGTGGAATTGGATTTCGCTGAAAACAGAAACAAAAAGACTAAAACTAGTTGGTTGGCGATATTGTTGCACAAGTGCAAGTCTACTGGCTGGACTTTACTAATTTTTGCCGTACATATTGTTCACTGGAATTTGCACCAATCGTGATCGGGTCGATTCTAATTAATGGATGGGCTTTGACATATCTTTTTATTTTATACGCTGACCAAAGATTAACCACCCACTTATCTGGGATTTTGTTGGTCATCGGAAAATGTTGGCAAAAAGAAAGCCGTTTCGCCGCCTAGACCGGTTGATGGGACCTCACACATCTTTTAGTTTATGGCCAAAGTTACAAGTAAACAATAACTCTTTACAATGGCACTGTTCGTTGGGCTCTACTTCAAAGTGTTCGATCGCCAGGCTTAATGGGAAAGGTAAACAAATAGACGTCCCAAAAGAAACACCCTGCGCTACAAGTTATTTATTGCATTGTAACAGTAACAATAATTCACGTCTATTGGTCCATTGGCCATGGACAGGTGCTGAACGTGGCGTAGGTACACAATACACATATTGGAAAATGGGGTTAATATAAGAAACGGTTTATTGTCCTTGGGTAATGTTTGTGAAAATTGTGCCAATTTAAAGGCTTTAGAATTAGGTTTTGAAGTTGCATATTTGGTTTGGTTATTTTATGTTTGTAATAATTGTGTAAAATTGAGGTCCTGTTGGCGAAAATCCAGTACGACTTTAAAGATGTACATAAAAAACAAGAAATTTATTGCATAAGTATTTCAAGGAAGTTTTTGAAGAAAGCAATGATATTATTTTGTAGGATTTAAGGACTAGGACAATTGGAATGTTTATCAAATTCATGTAAATTTTTAAAAGTGTTATTAAGTTGAAATTCCACGTNTCCAGTACGACTTTAAAGATGTACATAAAAAATAAGAAATTTATTGCATAAGTATTTCAAGGGAGTTTTTGAAGAAAGCAATGCTATTATTTTGTTGGATTTAAGGACTAGGACAATTGGAATGTGTATCAAATTCATGTATACTTCTAAATTTGTTATTAAGTTGAAATTCGACTTTATTTTAAATTTCCTCTTTTTTACTTCGGATTTGTCATTAGAACTTAATATTCTTTTAATATTCTTATTTCGTTACCTTGAATGGATCTCATGCTGCGGATGTGATTGCAGCAATTTGTCGAAATAGTTGTTTATAGTGGCTTCTCACTTGGATGTAAATTTGAGGAAATTAAGTTTCATTTCAATTGTATCGCACAGGTAGACAAAAACAATTACTGACTGTTTATAGTGTTTGTTGTTATTTTTGGTGTTCGATCACAATTGATTGATTCTCTCGGTTCTCTTCCAAATCATCATTTCGAGTTTGCAGGTTGGAAGAAGAAATGAAGTGGCAATGATCGGCAACGAAGTACACTACATACCAATGGTGAGAATTACACGATATTTTGTCGAGTACCATCTATTAACGACAAAGAACCGTTTCAAATTGTCGAAACAATAAATTAATTCTAATTTACCGAAATGAATTTGTTGCTCTTCTTTGCACAATCTATTGTGTGTGATGCGCTCGAGAAAAAAAACCGAAGGAAAGTTGAGGAATGCTGAAGACTATGTGTAACTGGAAGAGTATCATGTCTGTATAATGAGGGTTTTAAGAAATGGTAAAGTGGTATCATTAATATTGTGGCTTCGGTATGGATATAAAACACCATCAGTGGCAAAGTGCAAATTATAGTAAATGTACAATGCCTAAATAAAGAAATTTGGTGCAAAAAATATTTGAGTTCTGCACACAGCAACTGGGAAAGAATTTTTGAATGGAAATTGTTATTAATTAACCGAAAATTGTATTATTACACTAGAGGCGGTTCGAATTTGGGTCCAAATTTCCTGTGAAGTGGTGTATAGCTGGCCAAAAATAAAACACCGAAAGTAAGACAGAGACCCCAATGTGGCTGCCCCTGTTACACGTATTTGATTTTAAATTGAATAATTTTCGACTTTTTTCGTATGCTTTACTGGCCGAGCTTCGGTCATGCCAGCCGTCATCGGGCCAGATAAACAACTGCGAAAAATTAATTAAATGTTTATTGAAATATTTCATTTAATTAAAATGGAAATGGTTTTTTAAAACTGCATTTAAAATTCAGTAACACGGTACGGGGTAATTACCAGCTCATTTGAAAGAGGCCGTTTGTGTCTTGCAATTTTTGTTTTGTTGATGAAAAGTATTTAAAGCGCCTCCAGAGCGCTAATAAAACTACATCAAAAGGCGATATGCATAAAAAAGGTGCCAACTATCGAGGAGATGAAGAACTGGTTTAACAGTGGCCAAAATCAGGAGATTAATTTAATCGAGATAATCAAGGATTTGTCGAATGTGGCAAAACCAGTTTGTGAAATGCGTCCGATAATAGCTGGACAGAGCAAGAAGCTTCTGTGTTCTTTGATTTTGGGGGAATGAAAGAATACCTGAGGTACAAAACTTTGAACTAGATTCGATCACACGGAACATTCTTGACGAAGCATTTGCATTTAATTCGATTTCATTGTACAATCCCTGAAGGTATGTTCGAATGGTTCCCATCGTCCAAACCGTGGTGATTTAATAAAGAATCGGTCGGCTAAGATAAAGAAATTAATTCGGCACCAAGGGCGTTTTGTTCAGTCACACATTTCGCTTCTTGAATTGGTCCACGAAAAAATGTATCAAATTCCCGGCTAGTTGGGGACTTGAGAGACAGGACCCGAAAGTTATGCGACTAATTTTGAGGGTTTGGGGAATTGCTAAAATTCGCAATTTTCGGTGCTTCTTTGAATCCGTGTTTTTCTCGGTATTATCGTTGTTTGCCATTTTTCAAGCTTAACTTTTATTTTTTCTTCCAAAATTTATTTATTGTCACTAAGAATTTTTGTTGGAATAAAGTGTTTAGAATATTTTAATATTCTTAATTATTAAAATAAAAATTTATAGAAAATTTCATCAATGAACTGCTTTTATCTCTTTAGTTTGTTTAATTATATGCTATTTTGAAAANTCATCAATGAACTGCTTTTATCTCTTTAGTTTCTTTAATTATATGCTATTTTGAAAATTAAATTATAAATTATGCTAATACATAAACAATTGTATTTATTAAAAACATATTATTAAATGTAGAAAAAAGATTTCAAATTATATATTATTTAACAATAAGACTNATACATAAACAATTGTATTTATTAAAAACATAATATTAAATGTTGGAAAAAGATTTCAAATTATATATTTCCGATTTAACAATAAGACCATAATCTTAAATCATTATTAAACATAAAGCAGATCATTAAACTCTCAATTTTTTAATTCTCTAAATTATAGTCAATTAAATGAATAATTTCTTTATGGTTTAAATTTTGATTCATTGAACTGACCATATGGAGTGTTTTAATGTTACAGAAAAGTAAAAATTAGCAAAAACACCTNATTTTGATTCATTGAACTGACCATATGGAGTGGAAAAGTAAAAATTAGCAAAAACACCANCTTAAATCATTATTAAACATAAAGCAGATCATTAAACTCTCAATTTTTTAATTCTCTAAATTATAGTCAATTAAATGAATAATTTCTTTATGGTTTAAATTTTGATTCATTGAACTGACCATATGGAGTGTTTTAATGTTACAGAAAAGTAAAAATTAGCAAAAACACCTTGTTCGGTTGTAAAGTCGTAAATCAGACAATTTAAAAATAAAATTATCTCAATTTAATGCTAAAGGCACGAGGAAGAAGCATTTTGTGGTCAAACATCTTGGGTTTTTAAAAAAATGTAGGCAGTGTGGTTTGTAAAGTTGGTAAACAAAGCCTCCTAAAGAAAGACTGCAATTTTGGCGAACAAAAGTCGAAACAGGCTCGTCAAATTCTTAAACCGAAGAACAAGTCAAAAGAGCGCAACAGTTGGAATGTTTGACATGTTAAAGTTTGAAAATTTCATCCAGGGGCAGTTGTTATAAATGATTCCTTGGGCTAATAATTGGTTACAGTCATTGGCCATTTAAGGAATCCCTGTTGCGTTTCCCATTTTCTTTAAAGTGTGTCTACTGGTCTGGGCAAGAGGCGGCTTGTCTAAAAGGGGCGCTCTTGTCTAACGCCAAGGTGTGTTTTCAGCTAATAATCTTTACACTCTATAGCCTTTGCGAAATCTTTGTGATAATGTCTGTTTTGACCGACCACAACAAAGTGCTCTTTCTTGTCGGTTCTATGGGTGTTTTGTCTAGGTTTTGTTCTTCCAGTTCAAACCCGAGCCGAATGACGATAACAAGAATAATGCCGAAATGAATGCATGGGAAATTCTGAAAACAATACGTTATTGTTCTTAATTTGCTAAAATGCTTCAGTTATGTGTCTTTCTCGGTGTGTGTTAAATGGCTTTGCTATGATACAAATTGACAGCAAGGAAAGAGGGCCGACCTTTTCACTACATCAAGTTAAAAAGTGATTTGTCACGGTACCAGGAATGGGTCTTCATTTCACTCAATCTTGCAGTTCGGCCTGGGATGGCCTATAAAGCAAGTGGAATAATAGAAAGAACTGAAATTTTACCTGGAAAATGAATTTATTAAACGGTTCTCACTTTCAAGGCGCTGCATTTCAAATTGAAGGCAATAAAATTCAATTTTAATTTGTAATTTATTTCGAATTTTTTATTGTTTAAAACAGAGGGATAGATGTAGAATAGTAAAAGGACCCGAGGGCTGGAGATATTAACACATTAAATGGGTTTCAAGTGATGGCTTGACTTTGAATTAAGGGCAGCCAGAGAGATGTCGCCTGATAACAGGTGGATTTGAAGACAATGCGAGTGTTATGATCAAAGCGAACAGGCTTTGTGTCATCCATTCATTGTTCGTGTCCATTGAATATAATGTCGATAAAATTGCCTTGAAATCGGTAACACATTCAATCATGTATTGTCCGTGATCATGTCTGATCCGAGTACGTTTTTAAGGTTTTTTCGAAATCCACTATCTGTTTTTCAAAATGGGTTGTGTTAATAGGTATTTATTGTTTTCCTTTTAAATTGTTTTCGTGAGAAGAGGATCACTGAGGAGTTTTATGATACATCGAGATAGGATTCAAAATTTTATTTAAGAATATTTTTT
>JXOV01008294.1:0-10867 GCA_001014945.1 Clogmia albipunctata | reverse complement strand
TTTTGACCTTAATTCACAGTGTATGTGTCGTTGTTATTCTAGAACGTCGATAAGGACAAAAAGGCGTACCGCAAGTTTGGATAAAGTGATAGACATTGGTCTATAAGTGGCATTTATTTAACCAAGTCGAAAATATTTTGTCCATGGATATATCTAAATGCCCATAAATTATAAGTGCTCAATCAAAATAGTCAGTCCTAGAGGCAAGACGATATCGAAAATTTTAAAATACTTTTCATTATAATGAAGAAGAATGTTCATGTATATACTTACGGAATAGACATTACACCGGAATACGTTACCTTTTCAGTCGCCGATTTTCTCAAATCACGATGATTAATTGGTTTCTGAAAAAGGATTTAATCAATTTAGTCAAAAGTTCTGTGTGTGTTCGTGTAAATTAAACTCGCGGCGGATAGTTAGTTGTTAATTTATTTACGGCTGAGAACAGACTAAAGTATAACAATTAAGTTCGCGCTCATTGCGCTTTACAAAAATGAAAGATGATTATTCGACGCACTCCCAGTCGAAGGGGTCTGAAGAGAAACAACGGAGATTGAAGAGAACCGGGAAGAAGTCGCCGCAAAAACAGTCATTGGATATGCGCCCGTCATAATATACTTTAACGATATGTTTTCAAGATCTATACCCGGAGTAGGATGGTAAATTGTTGGCATTGGGGTTACGCTTCTTGAACATCCATTCCTAGACGAACATAGTATTTTATTTGCGAAGTTATGCCAATAATTACATCAAATCCACCTGTTATTTTGTCCACACCGTTTTACAAAACGGAATGTCGCCGATTTCTGTTTAAAGCTGTTTGATATTTTTTCTGTTCATTGGATATTAATCTTAATGAAAAGATAACCAAGCATGATTAGTGCATAATATAGCGTTGTTGTGTATTACCCATAAAGAATTATCATCCATTAACAAAACAGTATGTCATTTTTAATTTTTATTACTGATTTTTATAGTTTTAAGTTAGTAGAAAAGATTAATTAATCTTGAAGTATTTGTAAAAAGTGTATGGTTCAGTAAGATTAATTGTGGCAGCCATTTAACAATAATTTTTTTAATTTAATGGTATATATACATATTTGTCTTTGAAATGGTATAAACATCCACTGATTTCTTTTAAAAATCGTTTTAACAAACGAAATGAAATATCTAATTGGAAAGCCCTATATTAAATTACTTTGGTTAAATTTTGCTCTTAAACGATTTTCTCTTCCAAAGTTGATTAATAGCACTACCATTATCCCACTTGTAATTAAATGTCCTAGAAATGGGCGGAATGTAAATATCAAAATAGTTTATTTGCACAAAGCTTTGTAATTTGTGGAGACGCCTGGTAGTAATTAGTCGTACTCATAATTTATGAAAGAACTGAACCCAAATGTTAATCACTGATTGTATTTTCAGATAAAACATTGATATATGGCTTAGCATTGACCTTGGTTGAAGTATGTAATGAGCTATTTGTTCGCCCTAACACGGTTTTTATACAAATATTATTTTGACATTAAGCTATTAGACTGATTTGTTTCTCGACATTCATTTTTTATACTTTTGTATTAACCCGTGGAGCTATTTGATTTTCATTTTTATGTTTATCGAAAGAATTCTAAAAACTTAGACAAAGGAAAATACATTGTATATAATTTAAAATATTTACTGTATTTAAAGTGTTTAAGCCTCTTTGGGATAGAAAATTGATTTTTAAAATGAGGATTAAACTAAAAGTTCCTCCGTTAATGCAATCGATGTCATTATAAACTAAATCTTTAATCCATCCGATTTTGAAAACCAAATTAATAGAGCATTAGCCAATAATGCACTAAAAGTGCTGACAGAGATAAGCTCTAAATTGCTATTCAATATGTATACATACATGATAGCACGCAAATGTTTCATTATTATTGGGGTGTTTTATAAATTTTAAAATACAGTCTCAATTAAGGTAATACGAGTAGCTGTTTAATATCTCTGGAACCAACAACTGTATGTTAAAAATTACCAAAAATATATGTATTTCTAATTCTTAACCGAGTACAACTCCATATGGTAGATTTATTATTCTTTAATCAATTTTGCAAAATTGCAAATAAAACAAAAATCACATATTCTGCACAGATCAGCGTTATAGCCGTATTTCCATTTTCTTCAATAATGGGTATTTTTAAAAAATCTTTTGACGAGGGTAGTTAGAGAATCCAAAAAATATTCGGAATTTCGAAAGTCTGGGCCTCTCTTGCAATAGGAGGCTGCCAGTAGCTCACATTGATTTGGAAAAACGAGAAAATAAGGGATGTTCAAAATAACTATAACAAGTTATTAACTTTTATTTGAAATTAACAAACTAACATTATTCATAAATAACTATTAGTATTATTGAATAATCATTGAAAATATAAATTGAAACAATAGAAGAAGAAATATTTACTGAAAAAATTGAATCACCAACTATTATAATAATGAAATAGCCAAATAATATCATAACTGCCAGTTATTGAAATAACGAATTAGTATAATAACTGCTAGTGTTAAGTTGCCACCGCATTGAGATAACCGTAGATCATCAATCCAATGTTGTTTTGGTTACAGTTTTGTCAAGAAAACCCTTCGATAACTTTGTAAATTTCTATTCTAACTTTTGTAATAAAATCGAATATGTTTTTTTCAAACAAGTTTTATCATTTTTATTATGACTGATAAAACATTGATATAACACTGGTTATTTTAACATCTATGTGAGACAGCAATATACTGAAAATTTAAGAGTGGAAGTTGAAATGCTTTTGCTGTAAATTATAATTTGAAATAATAAAATATTTCATTTTTTATTAATTATTGTAATGATTATTTAAGTTATTTTATTTACAAACAATTGAACGAATTAATTTATATTGTTATTGATTTGTTATTTAAGCTAAACCATATTAAACTAAAGATTATTGAACTCTCTACAAATCGTCAATATATAGTTTTGGAATTGGGGTATTTAAATGTCGATAAAACAATTAAGGAACATAAAAACTAACAACGAAATTTTTTCAAACAAATCGTGGCCATACGAGCATTATGTTTAGGTATCCAGATCATATGGAAATAATTAACAATTTTACATATAATTTGTTTAAAAAAACATGGCGTATTTTAAGTAAATTTGATTTTCAAATTATAATTTTATCTTTAAGATATTATTTCATATTTTTCAATCATTCAATTTTCTAATGGATTGTTCAAAATTAAATTTTTTTTAAATTGATTTGATAGAAACTTTTAATTTTCTTTTAATGATTATAGAAATATTTCACGCCAGTTTTATTAATAAAATTTTGAGTCTTGCGAAAAATTGTTTTTAATGAGGAACATATCATTGAAAGTTCTCATTTATGAATCGAAATTAAAATGAATTATTGTTTTTTTTAAAACAATTTTATCTTTAAATATATTAAATTTTAAGTACAATTTCTGATGTGAATTAAATTCAATCAATTGCGTAATTTGAACGATGGTGGTGGGAATTTTAATTAAAAGGAAATGTGATACGCGCGGACCGAGTTTATGAAATGCAAAGTAAATCCTTTACAGGAGAACGAGAATATGGCATACGCTTTAGGCGATGTGTATCAGCAGTGATGTTTCCCACCAAATACATTCATAAATTTAATAGCACCCGAAGTTCACAATTAAATGACAGAGTTGTAGGAAAGTGCGTAATTAAGTTTGCGAGTTTAATGTATGACATCTGTTCTTTTTTCATGAATATAATTGCAGATGGCAGAGAAAGTTTGTTTTTTTATATCCAACCCTATTTACGTAAATAACTCTGAAGGCTGGTCGTATTTCAGAGGACGTCCTCAAGAGATTACGGAAGGTATTCGTTTCAAAGCTTCTCCCTAAAAATTACTTTTGATTTTACGTGACTGGATTTCTTATTTGGCCTTGTTTTATTTATAAAATCATATAGTATTATATAATGGAAATTTTTAAACTACTTTTTGGAAATGTACTTGTTTTAAATAAAATCGGAAGGTATGAAATCACTATTATTTGGAATAATCTTATTATTGCTCTGGTTTTCAGGAAAAAATCTGGTTAATATCAATTCAACCCATTATTGCCTAATTGCCACGATAGATTTAAGTGTATTGTAATACATAAAACCATTTTAAGAATGTTTCTTATTGTGTACGTTAAAGTGTACCTATAAATCACATTCAATTGGATTTTCATAAGTACTCGTATCTAATAAAATGTTTGATAGCATATATAACGAAATCAAAATTCAAACCGCCAATGTCTATTAAAATTATAATTTTATTATCAAAAACCAATAATGTTAGCTATATAGATTTTAATACTTTTAAAAAGATAAAGGTGTGCTTTAAACAGCGTTGTTTATCATTAATAGCGCGCCAGCTACAAGCACAGCATGCTAAATTCATAAAAAGGCGGGAGGTTTGCTGTGTTTTCAACTGCGTCGACGGCGGGACCTTACCTTCTATTCGTTTTAAGTGAATTAGTGTCTAAAAATTTCCAAATCGACACGAATAAATTCAAATTTGACGTTTCGTTAAATAATTGGCGCGTTCACTTTTCAATTTTAAATTGATATTTTGCCTTTAAAACATTGTTCAAACATGATCTTGGACATTTTTTGTCAATTAAATAATGGCATCTCCCAAATTTATGATAAACTGTCTTTAATTTAATGTTTTACACAAATTTAAATTAAAATCATTGATTTGTGTGTAGTAATATTGGTTTCGTGTATAAATATAATTTGAATTCCAATATTCCCAGCAGAAATTCCAAAATTCCCTAACCTTGTTTTTCGACGCGGTTTAGCACTATTACCTTGTTCCGTTTTTTCACAGACCAGGCGCCTTCACTAAAATATTACGTTTTATAATAAAGTGGAGTCCGCTTATAAGGGCCACTCTGGGACCGAAATAATTTGGCCCTATTAACCGTTGGTTCTTTTAAGCGTTTGGTCAATGAAAGTTAGAATTTTATTTGTTGGTAAAGATTTTTAATTTTGTAAGAGTATGTACATATGTGTTTACATTCATATGTGCTTTGAAAGGTGTATTTGTTAAATAATAATAATTCAATATGTGTTTATCTTGTAAAATTTAAAAATAATTCAATCGTCAATGGCGTGTACATGTATAGTGTCTTGTCAACCAAACAAATCTGAGCGTTAATTCGCACCCGGTAATAATGAACGAAAAGAAATGTATATAAGAAAATAGAATGAATTTAGCTATCTATTTAACAATTAAATATGATTCTGTATGTAGTGATGACCAAAAATTTACAACAGAGAGAGGTGTAAACTATTGCGATGTCATCAATGTGAGGAGACAATTTTTTGTGGTTTTTCTTACTCTTATGTCAGTCGATTAAATAAACATATGGCGCATGGTCAATATTGGTGTGAATAAAAGTATACAAAAGACTGAGTTGCCCTCATTTGCACTTGTTTTTGCAACTCTTTGTAATAGTGATCTAATAAGGGTAGGTCCTAATAAGCGGCGTCCACTGTACAAGTATTTGTAGTGTTGACTTTGTAGAGCATCTGGTTGGGAAAAATGGAGCTGAATGAAGCCAAACGCTGCTTACTTTAAATAGCTGCAAAATCTTTAAAAACTGCATTTTTGAAATGCTTTAATTTAATTTTAATGTAAAACTTTAATTTCTTTTTGAATTAATATAAACAATTGACATTAAGCACTGCACTCTAGAGCACAGTATAGGTCTTTAAAAAACAAATACATTCGCCTCTTGACAATTCAAACCTTTGATAAATCAAACCTCTTATTGATTCAAAGTCATCACGAGTTAATTTCGAAATCTCTTGTAATTTCGACCTAAATCAATCCATTTTTATACGCTCGGAAATTCGAAGAAGATTATTAAACAAGGGCCTTCTAATATAGAATATTTCGTAACTTATACGAGTAAATAACTATACTATAACCGATTTATTTTTCTAATCATTATATATAACTTTAAAAATATGCTATTTGTGTTTTGTGTTCATAAATTACTGGATTTTCCAGGGACTATTGTGGTTCTTTTTGTTTAGATTGGATAATAAAAATCTTTCCACACATCATCTAGTGTGTATAAAAGTATTTCATAGAAACTGTATAAAAAGCTTAAAGACTTGATTATACTATTTGGGCGACACAAATTCCAATTTATTATGTTAATCTCATTATTTGTCCAAGGAAGCAGTTTCGATTACGATAATGTTTGGGATTTGATTGAATTTTTTCCTTTTCTCCTATTGTCGAACTTGTTGTTTGTGTAACGAACTGCTGCTTATCGCACTGTTGCGAAATAAATTTAAACGATTTAAATGCAATTTTACCGAAATATAGTAAGTTTGTTAAATTTAGGACTTTGTAATTGAAATATAAAGAAATCAATCGTTTGACGGAATGAATTATTGCTTTATGATACGGTAGTATTTAGGTATAGAGAGCAGTTTCGTATTGAAAAGTATAAAATAATATCAGACTCTTTAATTTGAATATCTTCATCTACAAAAATTAAAACATCGTTGTGCATATCAATTACTATACATTTTAATTTGTATCGGAGCAGTCAAATAAATTGGTTATTATAACTTATGTACTTGTTACCAAAGAGTTCGAGAGAAAATCTCTTACATACTTATACTGTTTACATAGTTTTTTTCCTAGACTAAACCAATGGACGATTTTTCACTACTTATTATAATTATGTAAACATTTTTAAATTTTATCTTATCTTTTCAACTTGTACCCTGAGATCAAGTTGACTTTGGTCATTTGGCTTTTTAATTAGTTCTTTTTAAAATCACAATAATAGTTCGAATAAGTTATTAGTTTAGAATATATCGAATATTCCGGATTCTAGCCGATTATATTATAGATGAATAACGAATTACTTTTAATTCGATGCTTTGAATAGTTTAATTGGCTTTTTATTATTTAATTAAGATGTTTCAAATTATCTACTCGTTTTTACTCTAAAACGAGTACCCTATTAATTTTTTCTTCTAATTATTCAAACAATTTTATGTTTGATCTGTTAGTGTTTTAGTATTTTACTTCATTCCACTCGTTATTGTATAACATTTTTTAATCCTTTCATTGCATTAACTTTATGAAAGGTTGAGTGTATCAAGATACATTATTGGAAATATTGGGCAAAGTTCGTAATGGTCAAAATCTGTCTCGTTGCAGTGCTATGCTCGTGTACTATTATTAATTATTATAAAGACAGAATATACGTTGCTATTCGTGAAAAACGGAAACGAATTCGTTATTGTTTGGGTTCTATATATTATCAATAAAGTATTTTAATTTAAATTTAAATAATAAATTAATAATAAAATAGGAAAAAAACCATAAAAAGTTTAAAAAATTACTGATATTCATCTCTCATTCAATAAATAACGATAGCTTTTGAACATTATTTCGTATTCCTGACAAGGAGTTCCTCTACCGAGTCTACCTCAATTAAATAGTCATATAATGATTTCATGAAAAGAAATAGCGAATTTTGATTAATAATGGGCGGCAATCTGTTCCAAATGGTCAAACAGGAAAATTAGAAAGAACGGCGTTGGCATTCCGTTCCGAAGTAAGGCATTCTAAAATATGGTAGTTGGTATATTTGTATTTATAATCCAGAGGAACATCATCAATTTTGTTCTTCGACGACACAACAACCTTTTCTGGTCTAGGTCTAACAAATTGGTTTTACTTAATCGAAGTTTGCAAATGCACTTTCCCTATATATTTATTTACCAATTATTCACAATTGGTAAATGTCATGTTTTCGAAACATTATTTGTGAAGATGTGATTAGTACCACGAACAAATGATTCTATATAGAGTCTACACGTATTTAATGTCAAGTTATTGTCACCGAAACAGAACATACATACTTCAAAGAAGACCATCCCTTCCACAACATTTATTGTATCCGTCCTTGACCAGCAGCAAATTATTAATATAAGAAAGATCCGGTTTATCTATTCGCTTCTATGCACTAATCACAGGCAGCTTCTTATTGACGTGTTAAGCCACCGTGTGATTATATATTTTTTTTAAATTTTCTCACCTTTTAAGAATAGGATCAAATAAAAAACGTGATTGTACTTTAATAGTGTCTGTGAGAGAGTGTTATTATTTTTCTACAGACGACTATGTTTATTGTAAATTAAAATATGGAAAAATAATAATAATAATATTTACAATTATGTTCAGAAATCAGGAGTGGGGAAAACGGGATAGGATTATTGGAAAATGGATGTGTAAAGTTTTCACCACCACTACACACTCTAATAAAGCTTTGAAAACCTGTCCATGGATATTATCTTTTGTGAATATATTTACACAAATATTAATTCTTGTATGTTGCATGAGTAACAAAATTTGAAAGAAAAAAATAACAGTCTGATCAGAGCTCGAACCAACTGCATCATCCCGGTTCCATATCAACCACATTATCAATCAATGATGAACATAAATTGATAATTTTCAAATTTCTCAAGAATATTTAGATAATGAAAAGTATTTGGAACCTTAAAGTTTGCACAAATTTCTAAAAAGTTTAATTTCATCAAATTTTAAAAATGGACAGTAAAAATACTTTAATTTGGTTGAAAATGGACCAAAATATAAGGGTTTTAGTGGACTGTAAGCCATTGTAATTAATTATTCAAAATTGGAATTTAACCTCTTTTAAAAAGTCATTAATTAAAACATTAAGCATTGTTACCATATAAATCTTTTTCATGTTACACCATGAATTGAATTTCATTTAAATTTTGACAAGGGACAAATGAATATTAATGGAAAGCGAAATGTCATATGAACAACATATGGTGCAACATAAAAGTGTTTTATTTTATTGCGGTGTAATTACATTTCATTTAATTAAACGCATAAATTCAAGGGTTTTGTGGGGTCAATGATTATCATTTTTAGGGCTAATGGCTTAATTTGAAGAGTTAGGGATTTTAAATACAGTTTTACTTTAATATTTATCATTGGTTACAATTAACATTATGAAACCTTAAATCTTTATGAAATATAATTATCATTACTGAAATTTAATAATAAAAGAAAAATTTAACTATAAATTCTATATCTTTATAACTAACACATCATTTTAAAGCTTTTTATCATAAAATAATTGCCCGTTCAATTTGAAATAACAGTGAAATTAAAGCGCATTGAATAAAAATAAACTGAACTGGTTTCCGTCAATTTTTAATTAAAACTTTAGTCAATAAGAAAGAACCTAAACAGCTTTAATGCCAAGTCATCTGTGAAATAATTTGAGGAAAACTTCCGTTATATAGTATCTGTTTATCGTCGTTTTGAAAGACTTTCCCGTCTTTAATCACTTTAGTTTCCTTATTGGACTTTTGAAACTTGTAGGCGGTGTTTAAAGGTTGTCAAGTCATGCTTGTTGTTATAAAAGTATTCAGCAAGTTCTTATTGCGAAAATTTATTATTATAAATTTTATTTAATGACATACATTTTTCATGATTTTTATTAAAAATTGAATTCAGAAGTGAATAAAATGCTGTTTTTTTAAATAAACTTATTATTAGAACTGTTAAAATAAAATTTGCTTTTAATGTTTAAAGATTCGTTAGAATTGCTTTTTCACAATGAAACTGTAGTGGATGATGCACCACTCTTCCAGAAGATTCTATATATTGGCTTAGTGTTAGTAAGTAGAGTAGAATGTACGGGAATATTGTAAAGCAGACTTGAGTTGACGGCCGTGATAACTGGTATAATAAATAACATCGAGCATGGCTCTGAATTAAAGTCTTTCATTTAACCTGTGACAAGTTAATAATAATATCAACAATATTATCATTTTTAGTCAATTAAATTAAGTTTAAAATTTCAATTTAGAGTATGGTATTCGTATAAAAACGAAAAGAATATTTTATGTGATATAAGATTAACGTACTAAGTGATAATGTAAATTTCTGCGCATCGAATTTAATTATGAATACAAAGATAAAAGACTTTACATCCTGCCAATTAGAATATGTGCAGTTCAAGAGATATTGACACTGTAATCAATAAAGTATATTTTAGTTGCACCATGTGGCTATTAGGAAAATGAATTTTTGCAGTACATTTATAACAAAGGTTTGCATAAGAGAGGTGTATTGGTTTTATGTATTTTATGCAATTCCGTATCGAAAAGTAGTTTTTTTAAAAATCAAATTGATTTTGTAACGGTTTACTTTACAGCACGTGTGCAGTAATATTTCAAAATTTTCACGCATTTGAATCACTAATTTAATGAAATTACATATTGGTGTCAAACCCAAATTTATTATTTTTTAATATTTAAATTTAAAATTTCGTTTGAGTTGTTGTTGCAAAATTTAAAAAAACCCTTTGTGAACGGTTTTATTATTAATTATCGATTAAATGGTATTTTTCAAAATTGAACAAAATAGCGTTTAATACACATGTGAAATAGGTTATTACAGCACTCATTTACCTATTTTTACTCGCTGCGCTCGTCAAAATACATGGTAAATTCGTGCTTTAATAACCTCCATTTCACCACTTGTATCGAAATATACTATTAAATGATTTCAAGAATGACATTTTTAGGAATTAGCTTTGAGCATCCGTTATTATATTATAATAATATAACTGAAAGGAAATAATATTTTTTATAATATCCTTAATAATATATAATACCTCTTTTGGAAAAAATCCTTTCAATTTCTGTAAGGAACATGAGGAGTCTCAACCTTTTGGTTTTAACTTTTCATTGTTTATATGTTTTCAATGTATTATTAGTCAATTA
>JXOV01008292.1:380-14208 GCA_001014945.1 Clogmia albipunctata | reverse complement strand
AATTGTACAATACAATACAATACAATATAAAAGGAAATAACCATCCAGAACATATGAATATTTTTCATATTTCACTAATCGCTTACAAAATTGCACGACCTTTCAATTTCAATTGCTGTCTTTGAGACTCAAAGTCAATCATGGAAAGACTGAAAGCGATTTTTTTCTCATGTTATGGTCATGTCAATATAATCGGTCACAATTTCCAAAAAATGGGTCACGCTAACAGATGGTCCTTATAAGCGCGTCATTATATTCTTCTATTTTGTAATACCTTTAACATGTAAACCAAAATTCGCTCTGAAATTCGTCATATTTAGCGGGTGGTCACTAAATGCAGATTAACCGGATTCTACTGTATAAAAAAATTTGAACTCCATTTATGTAGTTTGTTTCGAAATATTCTGTGAACCCATTATTTTGAACAAGTCTTAATTAAACCAAAAGTGTGTAAATGGATTTTGTAGAATATTTTAATTATGGCTATATTCTCTAAAGTGGACCATAATAACAAAATTTTTAAATTTCATTGTTATAAAATAAAAAATATGTTCATATATGTAGAAAAAGGCAAGAGATTATGAATACCGATTTTAAAGATTATTTCCGTATTTATTCAGGATATTTATAGAGATTACCCAAAACTCAACATCACGTTCTTTTCATCGTCAAACCCAATCCAACCTCCCATTACTCGCTTCGCCAGGGACTCTTCTTCTATAATCATTCTCTCAATCCTACATATATAATATAATAAATTTATTCTAAATTAATCATATTACTTAGCAAAACAATTTTTTAGTGATTTTATCTATTCTTAATCGTATCTTTGTTCTGAATTATAATTGAATAGATATCCTTATATCAAAAACTGTTTTCAAATATATAAAAGTTCCACTTTAAAATTCTTTCGATTCTTATTTTTATTTTAGAATTTTTAAGTTGTATTTTAAAAAGCATTATTTGTTTGGTGTGGTATTTTAAAATATTTGTTCACTACACATATAGCGATATATAAAAAATGAGTAATGGTATTATTTATAACGAGCTTTAAAAATGAATTGGTCAGTATGACTCAAGTCAAACAATTAAACTTCCTTCCAAAAAAGAGGTTGGGATAATTTTATAATGTCACGTTTACAACGCTAAATTTCACACTTTTACACAATTTAATACCATAATGTTCATCTAATTAATTTCTCTAAAATAATTAATAATTTCCAAAAATAAATACCTTTTACAACAAGACTAAACGATTATCAAATACTTTATAACAAAAGACTCAGACACTAAATATTGCGATCACTACTTCTCACCTCGATCTTAAACTTTGAACTGATTCCAGCTGTTTACATTCAACATTTTTCAACTCTCAGGGCTAACATTTAATTCATTAGTTAGTGCATTTGAGTTGGATTTAAGCCAAGCTAAAGAATATTGACTTAAAGTAATACTGAAATAATATTTTAGTTAAAGTAATGTTAATGGTTAATCAATAAAATTGCAACTTTTTATAATAGTTTAATCATTAAATTGCATCATAATGTAAAGGTTTCGGAATTATTCCCTAGACGAGTTGGAAAACCCAATGCTAATAAGAGATAAGGGCATTTGAAATCATAAAAAACCCAATCGTTTACTTGTTGATTCATCTCTAATGACCTACATCTTCAATTAAGATTTGGAATACAATATTTATAAAATTATATGAAAAAGGTGATATTTAACTTTCACCTTTTTCATACAAAATGATTTTATTATACTAGTTATTATTCTTTTCTTCAATAAATTATTACGTCATCATAATTGGTGTTCCATTTTTATTTCCATTGAATGCTCCATTATTACAAAATACTAAAGTAGAAGTATTTTAAATATCAACTAACATAGACTAAACTTGTTCATTCAGTTAGAATAAATTTGTTTGAAATGCCATTCATAATTAATTAATGTAATTAATATTAATTTGTTGCTGAACATTTAATAACAATTTAACACTTTAGGTTATATTCAAGAAACAAACTTAGCCTACAAAATACATATTTAGTACTTCTTTTTAAAAATATCGTGTCTTTTCAATGTTGGTTATTGGGTGGTGGGCGCAGAACGCCCTCGGGGATTATAGCTCTTATTCACATATAAAATATATGAATCAGATGCACGAAAACGTGTCTTTATGTGTCGAACGCCCCTCCACGCAATTCGCCCTAGCTCTCCCTGTCTATAACCATCTCTGATCCTAACTAACTTATTGCTAATATTAATACAATGATTCCTTTAAACGTTCTTGAGAAGGATTACGATGGGATAGAATAAAAAAGTTTATTAGACATTCAGCACCGCACACTAGGGCCGTATAGGTCTGGACTTTTTAGAGGAGTGTTTATTCAAAACACATGGATTTAAATGCAAAGTTTATATTTTAGATGTTCACTTATTTGAGCAACTAAGAATTTAAATATGAAACGCACGAACGCGACGACTTTGGAATATTTTGTTCCTTGGGCGTTTGAAGACTGACTATTTACATATCTTAACTCGGTCATGATTGGAGACCGACTTCCTGATTTATATTATAATAATATAATAATAATATAATCTTTTTCTTCCTCCTCAATTCGGGTATATTCTGGCTCGTCTGTATTTTATAATTCTCTCTTCTAATTCTTACAGGATGTTCGTTGTAAAATTTTGTAACTTGAGAAATTCTGCACAACCTATTTGTCACGATCCTTTCGGTTCTACCATAAAATATTTCTCTTAGATAACTCAAGTTTTTGGAATATGTTATTCTTCAACAAAAAATTATATTCAAAAGAAATCTATTTCTTACAACGTTAACAATCGTTCTATCAAAATTTGCCGACTTTTATAAAATGATATAAGCGTGCATTTAGTTTGAGTTGTCAACTTATTTCGGGCTAGCTAGACCTTATACAAAAGTTGTAAGGGTGTTTTCTCCTTGCACCGTTAGCCCTTACTTAAAACTATACTATAGATTACGCAAATTCTCAGTTGATATTTAACCAATACTATCCAAAAATATGAATAACAATACGTTTTTTTTCTCAAATAGTAGAACAAATTCAGACCTATCGCAAGAAGCTTTTCAAAATCATTATTTTGTTGTTGAATTAATTTTTGCTTTTCAATATTAAATAAATAAATTTGAATTTATTTTTGAATAAAATTGATATTAAGGCACTAAAATTTGTTCTCTTAAAGACGTTTTTATAACACTAGTGCTTTAAAGCAGAGCCTAATTTCTTATTAAAAATTGTTTGTAAATTCGTTTATCTGCTCTTATCTTGTATGATTTTATTTTACATTAAAGTTTCATATTAATTTTACAGAGTTTATAATTTATTAAGGACTGTTTTTTGCGGCCTGCTAAAAAAATTTAGAATTAAAATTGGTCCGCTGATTAAAAGGTTTGCTCACCCCTGTTTTTTTTAAGTGTGACATCCGTGACAAATTTCAATAGAATTGATAAAAATTTAGAAGTCAGTTTCGTTGGAAATGGTTTACTGTTTCAACCGATGTTTTGAAATTAAATGGAACGTTTTTTTTGAAATGAACAGAACTCTCTTTGAAACAACTGATGAACTACAACCATTTAAAATATATGCAGGCAAGAAACGGCAGTCATAATTATCCTTCTATCCTAAATGAAATAGTGACCAGAAATTGCTTGTGTGAGAGAAAACAAATAATTTTGAATTTTAAAGAATCAATTACTTTTTAAATTTTTGTGCTTATTTATTTAAAATTGCATAAAAAGTTGTATAAAACACATTCGATAAGCATAATTGAACACATTCAAAACACTCTCGGTACACTCGTGAATTAAAAGGACCCTAGTATTTAGATATCGACCTAGTTGTATAAATAACTATTACATATATTGTTAATTATTTAATAACAGGAAAATATTTATTATATTAATTAGTTATTACAACTATTAATAATAACTTTTTAACGATAGCAAAATTTTCAAATATTAAATATAAATTTTGCTTTGTTTTAGATTCTACAAAAAGTCTAAAGCGGCCCAGGATGTAGAGTACCCAGCTTACGGGGTGACTGGACCAAATAAGGAGATGTCTCCGACTTCAGGGGACCGACGATTGGCGCAGAATGCTCAAATGTACCACTATCAGCATCAGAAGCAGCAAATAATCGCGATGGAGAACAAATTGAATGAGGAGAGGAACGGGAACATGTCCGATGTAAACAGCGAAGATGAGAACGACGAGGGAGACTACACGGTCTATGAGTGTCCAGGTTTAGCACCAGTAAGTTAGAAAATTAAAAAAATTAAGCTTAAATTTAAATAAAAATTAATTTTTCTACTTCAGCCCGGTGAAATGGAAGTGAAGAACCCTCTATTCTTCGATGATCCCACGCCAGCAACTCCGGCCAATGACCAGCCGGCCGCCAAACAAACGTCCCCCAAGTCGAAACCAGCCGAACACAAGTCCAGCCCAAAGTCGGATCCAAAGCCGAAGAAGTAGAAAATGAAATTAGAGAATTTGATGGACGAAAAAAAAAGATTATATCCCCCTTGAGAGAAGAGATGAGGAGAAGCAGCATCAAATTCTTGCCAGACTATAATAAATCTAATTAATCTTATTACTTATTATATTGTACTATTGGATATTGAAAGAGGAAGAAATTATTTATTTTTGTTAAACCAAAAACTACACACTATATTATAATATATTATAATAATTGCAGGATAAGGAAGAAGGAAAACAAAAAAATTAACATCTCAATGAATATTTAAAGTCAATTGATGTCCTCCATAATAATTATACATATATTAACAAAATATCTAAATCGACTATTACACATTTTTAAAGAAAAAAAAAATCAAATGGATATAATCCAATTAAATTGGAACATGAACATATTTATTTTACAATTGGATAATGGATATATTTATAAATATAAAACCTTTATGGAATGTGTATAAAAAAAGGAGGTGAAACGTGATTGAGATAAAGAAAGGATCATAGATCTGAACACAGAAAGGGTTCCTTCAAATAATTCTTATGTATAAATAATATTAAATGTAAGTAGTCAAGGAATTTGCTACTTCAAAGGTCGTTCCGGAAGAATCAGTGCATTTCTTCTAAATTTAAACCATTGAGGTCCCCTCAGAGTGGATTTTCCAATGGTCATTGATCATTAGCTTCAACAAAAACATTGACAAACCAAGGCTTTTAAGACCGGACAATTGTCAACAGATCAATTTAAAAAGCTTTAAAAATCCTGACCGACCTCCAGCACTCTGTCAGCGATTTTTACGGGCCCAAAGCTAACAGCTGACGCTTAGTCCTTCCCACTATACTCTGTAATTCCAAATGAAAAAAATTACCATAAAAATCAATTAACAAAGAAAGACTTGACCCAATCTAACGGTAGTTTCATCAATTAGCCTACCGATTAAGGAAATAAAACATTGTACTTGAAGAACTGTTGTATGTATTTGTAGATTTGTACCCCAAATCCAAGGAAAATTGTTATCATTTTTGTAATCAAACGACAATTTCACATTTTATCAGTGTTTTTAAAAAGCATATTATAACTTCAATTTGGACCGCCAAGATCTCTAGCAACTTGAATATACATATACTTCAGATTGTAAAGCAGTTACATCACCACAATTATTATTGGCATGTATTGACAAAAACAGTGTGGACAGATTTTGAATGAAATAAAAAAGGGAAACCAACAATTTGCGAGTTTTATTAGGTTATGCACTTAATAATTCCAAGGGTGTAGAGTTACCGAACCATGAATTGCCCTTCTGGGCCACCGATTGGTTTGTTAAGGTTCGCTCTAAATTCCAAACAGTTATAATGGCATTAATACTTGCTCTATTTTAATTTTTATACATTTTATTTACATAAAATCGATATTCTGACATTAAAATTTGTTCTGTCAAAGTCTTTTTTGCAGCACTAGTGCTTTAAAAAAATTCTTTAAATCACTAGTGTTATTTCTTTATTATTAAAATGTGACCTCCGTGAATGAGATCGGCTTTCTTTAAGGCATTCGTGGCCTAAAATAACCCTTGTGTTTAAAAATGCCTTATATTATTGACCTTTTTGTATAAATTACTATTAAAATTGCTATCGATTGCAAATAAAACACAAATACCATAGACATGCAAATTAATTATATCAATTAATCTGGAATTTCGAGTTTAACATAGGGGCATTCCTTCGCTTAACTGTACTTATGGCTCAGCAGTAAAAATATTTTGGTGTCACGGACCCATAATATAGTATCTGATCATTCAAAATTAATATTGATAGGAACTCTATATAAATTAAATATAGAATCTAATTTTTGTAGGCTCCATTAAACATTACGATAAAGAGTGAACAGGTGGATAAAGGAGCAAAAAATCACAGTCGACTGTTGATAATTCCAACTTCTCTCTAGTTCCAAGTTTTCACGAGTTCCCTAAAAAAATCTATTAATATTTCGAACTAAATCAGTACGTGTTTATGCTCTCGATTATTCAAAGGAAAACATTACTATTTAACAAAACTACGCAATAATTCTCACTCATCGACTTCCAACACTCGACAATTTAAAGTTGGATATTTGTTTTGCAGCATTTCAGCAACAGCAACGGAACCATTTGATAATTCAAACTCTCGATAATTAGTAATATGTTAAGAGTCATTCGAATTTCGAAACATCGAGAGTCGAATGTGGCTAATTTAAAATTACAATCATTTTTCATTACAATTTGAACTTTTTTCATTAAGTACATTAAATTATAGTTATTCTTATTTGTTTGGACTATGAACAAAACTAACGTTATTTTAATGTTTCTAATTTCTAGAATATTATATAGGTAAAATATACATTTCTTCGTAAACTATTCATTATTAAATTGGTATTGGTAGATTGAGCGCAGATCCACACATTATTAAATTACTATAAATTGCGATATTTATTTTCCACAAATAGTGAACCTACATACTAATCCCTTGTTCTATGTCTGGATGATTTATGATCCTACTCTGTAAATGAATTTTTCCAAACTTTACTCTAAAGTTATTAGGAGTATAGAATGTAATTTCAAAAATAAAAATCACTAGGAAACTGTATTATATTGCAAAATAAAAACAGAAAATAAACTGAAGAGAGATAAATTTTAACCAAGATCAGGATTCGCTTGATATAAATCTGGTATATAAAGGCTATAGAGATTTTATTTAGTATAAATGATTAAAGAAATTTAAAAGGTCTCTTTCAAATTAAAAACAGCCTCTTTTTCACTATGGAACGATTTTGTTCAAAATTGAAATAATTTAGCCTTCTAATACAAAAATTGTTCAGTAGTGAGGTTGGTTAACCGGAAGGTGTCTAATCAGATTGTAGGAGAGTAGGAATGAAAGTAGTCTTGAACAAATGATTTTATTTGCCTTAATTCGTCGACTTAAATACTAAAATTTACACTAAAGTTGGCCTAGAAATTGAATGGTACCCAAAGGAGGAAATTAATTACGTTTCTGTTGTAGACAAAAAAAACTAGAGAATTAAAATGTGAAACCAGCAAGGGGAAAACCGCTTTGACTTGCCATCGTCAAGTGATCAATTCAATTAACTCAACTGGGTGGCTCTCAAATGTAATAAAAGAATGTTCGAATCGTCTTCGAACAAATACCAATCAAACATTTTTTAAATAGTCTACCTTTTGTATAATTAGGTACTGTAACATTTTTTTTATACTTACCACAAATGGCGATTATTATCATCAATTCATCCACATTTTTAAAGTACGGAATTCATATATTCCTTCCTCTTGAAAACAATTACTAGAAATGAATTTCCATTTAATTCAAATAGTAATTTATTGGGTTAAAAATGTAGTTCCGCATCTTATAAATAACAAAATATAAATGGATTACTTCTGGGCGAGCTTCTCCTTCTTGGAAGCCTCGAGCTCGGCTTCGATCTTTTCATATTTTGCAATTAGCGCGTCGACCTCGGTGTTTTTCAGTACGTTGATCACTGTTTTGTCGTTGCAGCGGGTCAGAGTGGCCATTTCGATCTTCTCGGACGTGAGCTTGGTCATGTCCAGACTCTTGCTCAGCACTTTCACAGCGAGATCCTGAGCCTCTGCCAAGGAGATGTCGTTCTCGTTCAATTCCTGCTTCAGAGCGGAAACAGCGGCTCCGGAGTTGTTGCCGATGCAGGTGGCCTTCCAGCCGCTGTAATTTCCACTGGGATCGGACTGGTAGAGCTGGTAGCCGTAGTGTTTGTCCCATCCCATGTACAGAATCGACACTCCGAAGGGCCTCTTGCCTCCGTACTGCGTGTACGCCTGCTTAATGTCGCACAGCCAGGACACCAGCTGTTCGCAGGGCATCGCCTCGCCGTAGTTCAGCTGGTATCTCTGCGCGATGACCCGCAATTCATTGGTCAAGACGTTGGCGTCCGGGGTGATTCCAGCCACAGCACAGACCATGTCTTCGTTCAGCTTGTAGATCTTCTCCGAGAAGATCGCCCCGTCCAGCAGTTTGTTTGTGTTCCTCCTCTCCGCCGCCAGCAAAATTCCATCCTTTGCCAAAATCCCTAAACACGTTCCAGCGTGAGAAATAGCCTCCATGGCGTACTCCACCTGGTACAGGCGACCCTCTGGCGAGAAGATAGTAGTCCTCGAGTCATACCGGCGAGCCTAAAAGAGGAAAATTCAAATTGTTTACTTCGAGTGAGAAAGCAGTTTTTGTTAACCTCAAATTTGTACACAATTTCGAGGTTTGCAATAAATCACAGATGTTGGTCTATTGTTTTACAATAGGGGAGACCTACGTACCATTTTGTTATAGTAAGTAACTCTTTCCAATCTCTAGAAACAATAATTACAAGGCAAAATCGAATTTCTGTTGTGATGACTGACAACTATTATTATTATTTGAGCCGGAATGTTTGACAGTCGGTGTGAAATGTCAATTTGAATTGTTTGTGAAAACCTGTTAAATGTTCTAGTCGAATTGGAATTACTGAAACGTTCGCTTCGAAAATCATTTTTTCCAAAAAATTTCATGTGATTTTTGGATTTTTCGCGCCGTTTGAACAAAAGCCTCTTAAATAACTTCAGAAATATATGTTAGGCTTAACTTAAGCTTGAAAAATAAATAATAATTTAGACTGAAAAAATCATCCGCCATTGTTGCTTTTTCTTTGGACACAAGCTTGAGCTTAATTTTTTTATGAATAAAAAACACATTTAAACCCTTTAAACACTTAAGATATGATAAAGATATCGAATTTTAAAACAAAATAATGAAAAGGAGAAATTATTTATGAATCGCAATATAAAATAGATACATAACAATTCCATTATTTGGCTAATATAATGGATTGGAAAAATATTAAATTCATGGAAGAGCATTGGATTAAGCATTGACCAGTTCAGTATAAGTTCTTGATATTATTGAAATATTTTTTTAATATTTAATAAAATATAATAAAATGTATTTCTTTATCTTATTTATCATTTTAGGCCTCTATAATATATTTCACAGCCCATTTACTACACAAGTTCCCGGTAATGTATAGTCGATCTATGATTCTCTGTACGATTTTGCATAACTCGTATACTTCATCACCCTGTTTTCGACTCAATGATTTTAAATTTTCGTTTCGATCGATAATTGTTTTTTTATTAATTGTTCATAAGGTACAAATTTTTCAAATTTTTGACCTAAAGTAATTTTTACAAATAACTATGCTATACCATGTAGAAGAAACAAGAATCCTGTTTCATACAAATTTGTAGGAAACCAAATAAAAAATAACGGAAAATTTGTTTGCCCTACTTTCTTTCTGTTTTTTTAAATGTGTTTATGTCTGGTAATTTCATACAAATTTCATAGTCCAATTCAAAATCAATCTTAGTAGGCAACTTCTTTCATGGAAATTATCAGATTTTCTGGTAAACCTTAAACCTCTTAAATTTGTATTTAAAAATTAATTTCAAATTATCGCTCTGTGAAGTAGTATTTGTGTCGTGTATTTTTTTTATTTAACTAATAAAATTTATAAGCTATCCTTATCTCTATGAGCACAATAGATCTTCAGGTCAAAGTGCGGGATCACCTCAATAGAGATATCTCTATGAGAGATAATAAGAAACTGTATCCAAGTATCCAAGCAAAAGAAAGAGAATAAAGGGAGTCAGTTAGCTACTGTAGAGTAAATTTTCTAGTCAGGGTTCTAGTCTAGGGTGTAGCACAATTCATTTCTTGGATATTGTTCATAATAATCAACTGTTATTTTCTTTCAAAACTGCATAAAAATGTACATAATTCCATTGATCACGAAACCACTCTTTAACATTGTAGATTAAGTTCAAGGATATACTCGTATTAAACCCAGAAGGTTCATTGAAATCTGCACAGCCACATTTTATTACCATCATTTGAAAAAAAAGATTTTGCGCATGTTAGAATTAAAATTTTGTTGAATTAGTATTCACCTAGAATTTAATCATACGAGTACCTTACTTGGGTAATAAAACTCGATACACTTAATAATTCCTTATTTAAAAGCAATGATTTTCACAAACACTTCCATTATTACAACCGGATTTCGATTAATGCAGTTGAAATGACTTGTTAATAATAGAAATTAATTAAATCACATAATTTGATTATTAAAGACTTCCTCGGTATTGTACTCTTGATTAAATTACAATAAAATGTGTGTTATAAAAACGGTAATGGATTGTCCATCATTTGATTGGCCTTAATTTGGAGAACTGACACAGTAAAAACGGCGAAGATACAATTCAAAGGCATTCCTAATCCGAATAATATGAAAATGGTTTTTGAATGACGCTGGAAAACCGGAACACTCGACACTGGAGCACATTAAATTTGATATGCAAATTGGCCTCTGCAAATCTCTTGGACTGAGGTTCATTGTACAAAAAAGAAGAAGAAGTAAAAGAGTCGCACAGTGTTAATTGGCTGGTAAAACGCAAAGGTTACATTAGTTGGGACTGCAGAGACTCGCCTGACCACTGTCAAGGACATGGCTGAGCAAGAACAATGGCAGACGCACCTCTGCCTCTGGTTTTCGGTGCGAATTTTATTCACTGACTCTTATTTATTAGGTTGTCCCACATGAAATTTTTAATTTGATAATTATTTAATATAATTTAAAAACAGATTTTTCGGTTTTTAAATATTTAATTGTAAGAAATTATTTATTATAAAATATAATAATTTTATGGAACATACGTGTATTGTGTATGATAACTACATACTTACGGAAAAGACATTTCACCGGAATAATTTACTTTTTCCATCGCCGATTTTCTCGATCACGTCGATCGGAAAATTTAATTGGTTTCTGAAAGTTTTGGTTTATCAATTTAGTCAAAAGTTCTGTGTGTGTTCGTGTAAATTAAACGAGCGGTTGACAGTTACATGTTAATATATTTAAGGCCGAGAATGAACTATTTAAATACAATTGAATAATCGCGCTCCAGCGCGATGAAAATGCAATTTTAGTAAATTCTTAATTGAAGAGGCCTGAAGAGAAACGGGGAGGAATGCAACCGGAAAGTAGATGCCGAGTAGGAGCCATAATCACTGTTATTGGAGATGCGTTCGTCACAATTCATAACAAGTTTAAAGATTAAGATGGGATCTTCAAATTTAACTATATGGAAAATCAAGGTTTACACGGTTTACAAAAAAATGTAAATAAATTCTCATCTTTTTAAAGGATTGTCTATTTAAAATTAGTAAATAACTTTACCTTAAAGAAGATTTTGGAGTAAAAAATTGTTTCAATAACAATTCATAAATTAAACCACCTAACCAAAGCAAGCCCAAACATGTTTTTGACAATTTATACCATATCTGTTATGCAGTTCCTACATACTATCTATACTATGATAAGTTATCTTCAACAGATTACAATAAAATGTTTCGCATTATAAAATCTACCCTAGGTTTTTGTTCGAATAATTGTGATTTGTGTTCTTTAAGAGCCTTTGCAGTTAAGATGTCTAAATGTACTACTGATTAAAGTTTTGAATCGCCACTTTAGTGATTAAACTGACTTATAGCAATTAAAAATATAGAAAAACAAAAAAAAATGTTACAGAATTTTAATATTTGATCTCCAAATGTAAAGTTTTGTCTTGAACAACCTAATATTACAGATTAGCGCTTTGTTTTGACGTTTTATTGATGATATTTTGTTTTTTCGCTCTATTCCAACAAATCCGCCTCATCATTCACCGCATTTGTAGAACAGACACAGAATTTTCACCGCCAATATTTGCATAAATTACCAGCTAGCTGACATTATGTAAAAAAGAGGCAACAAAACAGACCAAAATCAAGACCAGGGTCTGTGTCGGATGCCCTCCAATCTGCGTTTCCCGGCGCGCAATATTACAATTGCAAATTTCCATCGCAGTAGCCGGATTATCTTCGTCTCTCAATCTAGTATGTAAGAAAGGCAGTTTCTTCTTCGGTTGTTTTTGTTTTTTTCATCGTTGTTTTGTTTTTATTACTTGCAGTTTAACAGTTCTTGTTCAAAGCTCTTTAATTGCCGTAAAATCTTGCCGAGCAGCCGAGTATGAAATTTTTGCATATTTGCACCATTTGTCGTCAATGGAGAGAAAATGCCAGTTTCTACTCGCAAGAATTTTTAATTTCGATCCAATGCAGTTTCTAATCCAGCACACAAACTCAGTGACCAATCGATTCGATTTCAGTGCAATTTGTCGCAAATTTGTGCTAATTTACAGATTTCTAATGTTCTTGAAGAAATTGAGATAATTCATTCTTACCCTTCGAAATGATTAAAGTTTTTTATATTTCATTTTCATTCTCAGGCATGCATAAGACTTTCCAAAGTTCTATTACAATATATTTTTGCAATAACCATTTAATAAAGTTATCTTACATTTATTTGATTTATACCGGTTTTTGTCATGAGAATACAAAACTTGAGGCTAGAGACGTAAAATTATTTTTAAAAAAACCAAATAAAATCAACATACAATTCAGTGCGAATTAAAGCAATAGGCGCACCAACGATTCCTTTATATCTCTGGAACCATATGTCGCAAGATTGAATGTAAATATACTTAATAAAAAATTATAGCATAATTATAATATAGAACAAGTTTTATTAACCATTTTATTTAGTGTACTTAGAATTCTGAACCAGCCGTAAAATGTTAAAACGATGTATGGGGGATATGTAGGGAGTTTAATGATCTTCGAAATACCATGGTTTGACAAGGATCGGTTTGTTAGTTACGCCGCGTACTAGACTAAAACCCGTTATGCCAGAATATAATATCTGAATTTGTTACTATTGCTATTTTATTCTGTCAATAAATATTATATTAATATCCAGAGGTGAACAAGGACAACTGTTTTTGATAGATATCATCTGGAATCGCAAATAATACTATTTTCTCTTTTTTAACATCTTTATATTAGCTTGTATTCCAACACACAGACAAAGCTGAAAATTGAGAATTGAATTTTACACGTTTAAGCAATAAGAATCGAATAGAAATCAATATAGTAATTTACCCCCCTATATTTCTTAAAGATATTTCAAAAATTAAAAATAAAACCGTTTTTAATAAAAAAAAGTTATTAAATAAAAACAAAATCAAGATCTTAAAACCCACCAATACTAAGAAAATCCGATTAAAACTGTTGGTCTGTTTACATTGTGACCATCAGCGAGAACCATTATTTTAAAATTAAAAATATAACTGTTGGAAACTAAAATTTCATCGAAAACTTCTCTCTCTCTC
>JXOV01008287.1:0-20843 GCA_001014945.1 Clogmia albipunctata | reverse complement strand
AATAACTAGTATTTTAAGTTTACTAACTATTTTAAAAACTTAATTCAAAGTATCAATTAATTAAAAAGCAATATTCTAAAAATTCTAAAAAATGGAAGAAGTGTGAACGAAGCATCTGTCAATGTTGAAATTGAAATCATCATAACCACGGAGGCAATTAAATACCTCGGTATTTGGCTAGAAAAATGGCTTAAGAAAGGCATATAATAGAGAAGTAAAGTAAAGGAGAATGGCTTTAGGACGAATAATGCCCAATAGAAGGGACGCTGGCTTACCTCTTAGTATAATCGTTAGCTCTATAGTATTCCTAAAGATACCATACGGAATCCCAGTTTTGCACTCCGATGCTTTGAAGAAGCACAATCAAGATCTATTGGTTAAAGCTGCAAGAAACGTGCTAATGCGTGCCTGTTCTGAACAAGAAAAAGGAAACTGGACAAGAGTCTGGATCACTCATGTTGAAACATGGGGAGGTTAATTTTTATCTCACCCAATTTCTTCGTGTCCGTGTCCACTTTGAAAGTTCTCTTAAGATAATCCTATCTTAAAATCAAAGAATTCATGTACGTTATGTGGAGAAAACGAAACCCAACACGTTTTGCAAGTGGATGGAAGAATGACCGAAAATCAATAGACTTGAAACCAGAAACTATTGTAAGCTTAATGATGTCGAGCCCTCAGAGCTGGATCAATTTCGTGTGGGCGCGGGGAGGAAATGTTGGTTTACTTGGTAAAAACCCAAGTCACCCTCGTCACAACACAAGCCGCCCTGTGTGTTGTAAAATTAATAAAAAAAGAAATAACTAATGTCAAAATAAAGTAGTTTCCTATTATTTTTAATCTATATTTGGAATCAGTAAGTATTGATGGATCAATTGAGTATTGAGCGAGTTCATCCAATAACTTGTATTCATAAATTTACATATAACATATTGTTTTCTTTAAATTATTGTTGATGTAAAATAATAAAGTAAGTTGCAAAATGGGACTAAATATTAAACTATAAAAAGCGTGAAGGAAAAATTAAAGTTTTTGAATCATAAAATTTTCATGCTTTTAGCATAACGAATTAAAGTTTATACTTTAAGTAATTAAAAGTTATTTCTCAAATTAAAATATTAGATTAATTACAACCCGTAAACCAATGTACTTTCGATAGTATAAAAGTCTGATATTTTTTCAACAATTCAGTGTTATTTGGAACAGACGTTAAAATGAAATTTGTGGTCTTGGCTACTTTTCTGATCTTCGTGATCGTCTACCAGAAGGCAGATGCTGGAACTCAACATTTTGGAATACCAGTGGATATTCTGTACCCAAACGAAAACCAAGAGCTTCGAGGTTATGTGCATGAAGCAATGGACAAAGGAATACTTAAACATAAAGCGCCGTTTATAATAACTAAAGCTACTATGCAAATGGTTAGTGGAACGAAGTATTACATGGAAGTAGATGTTACACGATTTTGTGGAGAACCCATAAAGTGCACGTTGGAAGTTTATGTACCTATTGGTAAACCAAAAGAATTTCACAATGTACAGTGTTCAGCATGAGTACAAAACTCAAAATGAATTTATGCAAATGATCATTTGACCATAATAAAATATTGATTCACACTCTGTGTATTGTTTTGATGGGCTAAATTTATTTTGAAAAATTATTTTCCTGTTTAGCCAGAAGTGTTTAAGAGATAGATCTTTTTAGAAAGATATTTATTTCAGTGTTTTAGTGAGGATTGGCCTTGTTATAATACTGGTTCCGTCTAGTTTCTAGAATCTTTTATAACAACTCGTAAGTAAAGTATTGGTATTTCAAGTACCTTGAGCCATTAGTTTCCACAAAATTTCGATGCAAAGTGTTTGCTCCTAATGTAAAACCAACTCAAAATCGCCGATCATACAAAACACGTCTTAAGTTTTTAACTGTCAAAACCAACGTAAACATGGTAAATACTTGAAACTTCGAAGAAACTTCGTTATAGATGAACTAACACTACAATAACTATAAAATTACAATAATATAATATGACTGAAGAAAAAAATTACTTTACTTTTTGCTCACAGTTGTATGACATAAGGTACATCTAATATTGGTGTAATGTTCTTAAAATTAAATTAAAACTCAGTTCATAATGCTTTAGAAACATATTATTAACACAATTTTCTAAATGAAACGTCATAAAGTTAATAATATAATTAAACCGAAAACAGCAATTCAATACAAATTAAAGTTTTATAAGTTTGCTTTATTATTTTTGTTAAAAAAGTTATGATTTTAGGTTTTGATAAAACTTTGTCTTACAAGCTCGTGCGCGAACACTAAACTGGAACTTTTGATTCGATAGATAAAACCCCTTTTAGGAACCATTAAGGATTTCAGATCGATATGATCGAAAAATCGGCTATTGAATAAGATAGTGTATAATGGTGAAATAATTTTACCGTTAGTATAAAAAGTCTTCTTTTCAATGTAATTGCTGTATTTAAAAAATTCAACTTTACTTGCCTGCCCGTTTTAATTGAAAGTGCGAGGTGACAATTCCTATATGCAAGTAAAAGAAACTACTACATCTTCCAGTCGAAAAAAAGATGCATATAATTTTGTATTATTTCAAATGATAGTTTTGATAAGTTTTGAAATGCAATAATGTTAGTTGGATAGTGAACATTGAAGTGAACTGCTGTTTAATTGGTAGCTCTATTTAAGGAATAGTTATTTGGTTATTACAGCTCTCTTATTCTTATTAAGTAAGATTTTAATATGTTTGAAATACGGTCGATAAGCTNTGATGTGATGCTTATATGTGAAACGCGCCTAAATTCTCGACTACTTAACCCATCATTTAAAGGCTATTTGGCCTACTACAGCCACCATCCTGATGGCACAAGTCATGGCGGAACAGCTATTTTGATTAAAGATGGCATTGAACATACTCGTGGACCCAGCTATTCTTATACGGCTTTTCAATCAACTAGTATCGTGCTGAAACTAAACAACACACCAACAACAATCGCCGCCTTCTACAATCCACCTAACCAAATCTTTCTAACAGAGAATTACATTTCTTTTTTCAAATCCTTGGGCAACAAATTTATTACTGGAGCAGACTTTAATGCGAAGNAAATCTTGGGGCTCAAAATCGATCACAACCAAAGGACGACGACTTCTCAAGGCACTCCAATCACTTCATCTTAACACAGTCTCTACTGGGCAACCGACCTATTGGCCTTCCGATAAAAATAAAACACCGGACCTAATTGTAAAGAAGTCAATTAGGTCCGAAGGGTGTTNAAATCTTGGGGCTCAAAATCGATCACAACCAAAGGACGACGACTTCTCAAGGCACTCCAATCACTTCATCTTAACACAGTCTCTACTGGGCAACCGACCTATTGGCCTTCCGATAAAAATAAATCACCGGACCTAATTGACTTCTTCGTAACAAAGGGTGTTTCTTGTGGTAACTCTTCTGTGCGGCAAAGTTTTGATCTCTCTTCTGATCACTCTCCCTTGTGGCTGGACACTTCGATCGCTAAACCCTGCTCGAGGAACAAGACACAAACAAATTGGTCATTGTACAGGCAGTTTCTAACAGCAAATAGGCCCTTATCGGGGCCAATGAGAGATCAAAGTGGTATTGACTTTGCGGTATCAAACTTCTCCTCTTTGTTGCTTCAAGCTTCAAGGACATCTTCTGAAGTCCTTGTACAATCTCAGCCTAAAAATGAGTTGGAGGTGCAGATATCTCGACAACTTGGTGTAAAGAGATGCATGCGAAGGCGTTGGCAAGCAACCCGCTGTCCTCAAATTAAAGTAGCTGCTGACAGTGAGTTATCCCTGTGGAAATTTCTTAGTGCTAACGAAAAAAATACCTACACCCCACATCAGCCTCCTATCAGGTGCGTAAACGGAGATTGGGCGAGAACACACCAGGAAAAGGCGGATCGTTTTGCGTCACATTTAGCCGAGGTCTTTAGCCCAAACCCCTCGGTAATGTTTGTACCCAAACAAAGGTTCTATTTTCCAAGCCTGGACGCTTCCCACCGTTGCAAACACAAATGGAAGTACACAAAGATTAGTCGTCTGTGCTGTCAAAGCTGTTTGAGCGGTTTCTTATGGGCCTACTCGATCCCTTCACATGCGAATTACTGCCAGCACACCAGTTTGGTTTTAAAGCGGAACTCAACTCTATAAACCAGGTCCACCGTGTTATCTCGACAATTCGAAACACTTTCGAGAAAAAACAGTACTGCTCGGCTGCATTTCTGGACATTAGCCAAGCCTTCGACCGCGAGTGGTTTGATGGTATCATAGCCAAGATAACACTACTGCCCCCCCAGGTTTCACAGGATCATCTGCAATTACTTGCAAAGCAGGGACTTTATCGTAAGGTTCGGTTCGGCAACCTCCAACAAGCGCCCGATGTCTGCTGGCGTACCACAAGGCAGTGTCTTAGGACCCCTGCTTTGCATACTGTACACATATAATCACCCTGATCATCCAAATACAAACACCTGTACTTTTGCCGACGATACAGCAATCTTGGCTAGATCATCCTGTCCTTCCACGGCATCATCGACTCTTCAGGAACAGCAGGACCTGGTATCTGCTTGGGCGGGCGAATGGGGAATCGCTATTGACAAGTCAAAATCGGTGCACACGACATTCTTATCGCGCCCGGGAAACTGCACCTCGGTCTCGATTGACAATGTGGCTATACCCCAAAAGCAATCGGTCCTTTACCTAGGAATTCATCTAGACTGAAGATTAACGTGGAGGGAGCGTGTTGAGTCCAAGATCCACCAGGCTATCCTGGTCTTCAATAAACTATCGTGAACTAGTGGTAGCTGGTCCAAACTTCCTCTTGAGGCCAGAATTGAGTTCTACAGGTCGAAAACTATTCCGATATGGACTTACGGGATTGAGTTGTGGTTTACGTTCTCCCCCTCACTCATAGCTAGAGCAAATCGTTGCAACGCTAGGGTGGTTGCGCACCCTGTGTGGCGCTCCGTGGTACGTAAGAACAGACTCCATCTTTAGGGACCTACACCTCCAAATAGTCAACTACATTGCCGCCCAACTGAGGGCGAAATATATACAAAAACTGGCTCCTCACGGCAAACTAAGGCAATATACATGTAGACGCATTATGTGAGGGTTAACTGTTAGTTATATGTACAGTTAGTTTGGGTTGTCACCTATTTTAGACTAGACCATGTGCAAATGTTGCGAGGGTTTTTTCTCCCTGCACAGAGGGCCTTACCTTGAAATTATTATAAAAATTTAGCAATTTCCTCTTTTATATCCAATCACTAATATTTAATAAACCAAATCACTATCCGCTATTTTCCCGCATATAGAAATTTTTCAGAATCATTGGTTTTATATACATTTTTTTTATATTTGATTTATATTGGATAGTATTATAACTCAACATTTCTTATTTTAACTATACTTACTGTTATTTAAGAGAAAACATATTTCCGTAGCTCATTCGAAATTCATACCTAGTGACAGGTATAAACATGATTATTTAAATACTGAGCAATAGCTATAAATTTAATAACATTACACCAAGGGTGATGATGATCAGTTACTGTAAAGGATATTCAGACCTGATTTTTAGCACCGCACACTAAGGCAGCATAGGTCTGGGCTCTTTACGAGATAGGTTCAATATTAGAAATAAACACAACTAGTATGAATCATCAGCCATTTGTGGCATATTTAAAACTCGACAAAATGTTGTGTGGGTGTTTTCTCCCTGCTCAGATAGCCCTCTACTGAAACTTTGATAGAGATTATGGCACTGATATTTTAGACTTCTTATATACAAGCTCCGTCACAGACCGATGTCTTCGGTTGAAGTGATGTATTGAATTACGTCCGTAAATTTCGTAATCACTACCATTGAAGATGGTTGGTTACAATATATAAAAATGCTACTCGACAAAGACAATCTGTGGAGTAAACTGTCACATAGGCTGATATTAACCAGAGTAATGGAAATGAAATTTTACAAGTGTCAAATAAGTCTAAAATAAAATATTGAATGATTATTGATACACAAATAGATCGATAACATGTAACACCATTAAACAGTAGAGTTTGTTTTTACCCTACACCAAATAATAATAATAGTCTAGACCTGGGGTTCCCAAATTGTGCAGCGCGTGGAAAGTATCAAGGGGCGCCGCGAGTCTCTTTACTATTTATTAGGTCCAGGAGTTACTGGATTTTTTTATTAGAAATTTGAAAATTCAAACATAAAGCGCATTTTTCAGCAAGCCCAAGTACCTAATAAATAAATTTCCCTTTCAATTCCTATAAGGAACATGGGGGGTCTCAACCTCAATCAACGGGTTTTCGACATTTCGGTGACTTTGTTTTCAGTGTATTATTAGTCAATTAATAGCACCTAGACCAGTTGAAAAAGGATCCAGTCAATCCTACCCGCCCAGGGATCGAACCCTTGACTCCGAAGAGGCAGCCGGATGCGTTAGCACATCGGCCACGAGACAGATAGTCCAAGTACCTAACAATTCACTATTAGCATCATTTAAGAGTTAACAACATGCAAAATTACCTTATAAAAGAGCAGTATCAAGAAATATTTCCCGCTTTTAAAAACTGTGCGTAGATCACCCGTCACATTGATTTGACTCAGTTGCTATCATGCACAAATATTACTGTTTTTTCCTAGTTACGAGTAACTGTCATACTTCTATTTTAATTTGTCAAATGGAACTAAGTACATGGACCTAATTAGAAGCATGTCCTTAACACATGAGAACTAGAACGTAATCGTAGCTTAACTCAGGACCGCCACAGGGAGTAGTTTCCTCATGTTCAATATATCAGTTTCGAGAGCCGACTGAGTATTCTTTAGCCTCCATGCCCGATGATGTCAATATCAGAAGATGAAGAACAGTATCCCAAACAGTCACTGCCTAACAAAATCGGACTTATACTTTTGATTTTATTGTGTGGGAAAGCGAACGTTTCGTCATATTTTTTAAATAATTGACCAGGGCAATATCGCATTTAAGAGATCACTGCAGAACAGATTTTTATGCTGTTTAATCAAAATTTGAGAAGTGTCTGTCGTTTCTTTGGAAAAAAATCTTCATCACGCATAAAGGCCGAAAACTTATCAGCACAGTTTACGTATTCTATACCACTGCTATTCTTGTTCTCCTGTGAAATTGACATTTCTGCATTTGAGTCCTTGGTCCTCCAGTCCGTTGATATAGGGGCGCCGTGGCAAAATATAACCTTTGCAAGAGCGCCGTGGACTGAAAAAGGTTGGGAACCCCTGGTCTAGACACCCCATTCTGGAAAATTCATATACCAGAACATGTCATACCATTATACAAAAAAGTTAATAAATAAACCAAACTATCTTTGTTATTTCAAGAAATTTAACAATGCTCTAAAAGAAAATTAAACTATAGTAATAAAAACACAAAATAAATCCATTTTTCGGGGCTATGTTGTAAATCCTTTGAAAATTTTACAAAATTTGAGGAACCAGGTTGTAAATTATATAATTTTGCACAATAACTGTGCTAAATAATTGCGTGGTTGATTAGAAAAAAATATAACAAATAATAGAAAAGTTAAATTACGTCGTAAAATTTTAAAATTATATTTTTCTGTTAACTAGTTGTGATAAAACCATTATTACTGTAATTTATTTGAAGTACTTGTGAATACACTAAAACTTTTGATTACAACAATTAAAATTATTATTTTTAAATTTAAATATTTTTTAATGCAGTTCTATGTCTAATTAAATTATAAATTTAATAGCTTTTCTACTATAATAGGTCGTAACCCAATTCAGTGTGTTGAAGAAGACGTTAAAATGAAATATTTCATGTTTGTTAGTTTCCTGATCTTGGGGACCATGTTTCAAAATACATTTAGTAATGAGGGCAAACCAAGAGAAATAAAAAATCCGAACGAAAACAAAGAATTAGTGGGTTTAATGAACGAAGCAAAGAATAAAGGTTTAATTGACAAAACCCTATATATGATAACTAAAGCTACTGAGCAATATGTTAATGGAGTAAAGTATCAGATTGACATTATGAAAGTAATAGAAGATGGAAGATGTCATTTGGAAGTAGTTGTTCCTGGCGTGGGATCAACACAATTTACTAATGTATATTGTTCAGGTTGATAAGAAACAGCAAGATGATGTAACTTTGCGGTGAATTATAAATAAAACTTCAATAAAAAATTTGGTTCAAGGACTATGTGTTTGATTAAAACAATATTTTTTTACAAACATATTCAACTTGATTTTATGATTGAAAAAGTAAAACCAAATTAATTTAGTCTTATGCTTATAAATTTATTAATAGTTATTTATACAACAAGGTTCATATGATACGCTATTATTAAATACAACCCACGAGCGCAGCGAGTGCCTTAAAGGAGCCCGAGTATTTTAAAATGCTTATCGGCTGTATTTTATACAAAATTTTATGCATTTTTAAATAATATAGCACAAAATATTTAAAAAAAATAAAATTTGTATAGAAATTTTGAAATTAGAAAATTTTGTGTCTACAGATAGATAAAAGTGATGTACATCGTTTGAAATAATAGGGACCCTGTTTAGTATAGTTATTTTAATCGAAAAATGGACAAAAAGATTTTTTTCCATCCTTGTGGTACTGAGAACAACAAAAATTTCAACGAATGCTTGAAAATAAGTATATTTTTTTTTGTTAAATTAATTATCATTTTTATTTTTAATTTTGCTTTGGTTATGGATGGTGTGCTGTTTAATATTTTTTTTCTTGAGCTTATTATGATTTCTACTGTTCATAATTTTTATTACAAAATATAATTTTTAATTATGTGCATAATCGGTTCTAATGTCCAGTTATGCTTATGAAGATTACACATTTATTCTATCATCATTCGTCGTCAAAAAGGTAGACAGGGAAAGCGACCCAAGGAGCCATGATGGTACATTTGACCAGTGATCTTTTATATGTTTTCATATATGAGTTTTGGCAATAATATATTATGGGTTGTTTGGCCCTGTTATATAATTATCATAATATACAATAATATGGTTTTATGTAATATAGTATAGTGAGTTATGGTATAGTATAGTGTAATATATTATATTATTATTTGTCTATTTATTTCAAATACTGATTATATATATTACTGGGAGTTTCGAAGATAAAAGAAAATAATTCTTTAAGAAGATTTTACCAATCCAGGATCTCGTTACATATATTCAGCGACTACTAAAATTAAAATGATTATTGCCGACTGGTCTGGAGCGTTGAGTGTGTTAAGATCTGGAATCCATTAATGTCTATGGCTCAGGAGTGAATTCCCCGTCTGTTTCTTACAATTATCGAAGCGAAGTTATAACTTGCTTATTATAATTAAGTATTTATTAGTTTATATTTTATCCAATAATGCCAAATAAGTGTGTAATTCTTGCTCTGAATAAGGGCTATAATTTACTTGGATTATAAATTATAATAAATTATAATAAACACTTTTATCCTTTCCCATCATTCAACACATATAAATAATTTTAAAATATTACTATATATCTATAGCAATAGGGCCAGCCTTTGTGATAGAGAATGAGAGCCAGGGCTATATACGAGGAGGGGTGTATGGCTGTCCACCATACACCTGTTGCTACGTTATCGTGCATCGTTACAATGTTCTTATTCATATATTTATATATGAATAAGGGCTTTAATCCCCGAGCGGGTTCTGCGCCCAACCTACCATACCATAGAAATTCATGTTGCTCTGTTCCACACACTATATCTGTCTGTGTTGCACGGAGTGCTGAATTTATTCAAAATTTGCACGCAAATTGTCACAAAATTAATGTAATAACATATTGTTGTCAAACCATTCCCTAGTGAGTATTCTCTTCTTCCACAATTTAAAAAAAATCGCTGCGAACGGTTTTTATTTTTAATTATCGATTAACAGTTATTTTTTCAGGATAACACAAAATACTGTTTGATACACATGTGAAATAGGTTATTACTGCACTCATTTAAATATTTTATGGTTTTCATGGTAATATCGGGCTTTAATAACATATATTTATCAAAAAAATTATTTGGTGAGAGCTTTCAATTTCTTCGACACAAATATTAATATATGGTTAATAGTCTTCAATGATGTTTATGTTTCTAGTTCTAAACAAAATATTAATTCGTAATAGAATTTTTAAGTATAAAAATCCATAACTGTTATCTGAGAGTGTCGGAAAATGTTCGTTAATATTTAACATTAGAACACCCAGTATCAAAGTAATTTTTCATATAAATTGATGAATTTCGTTTACGGAGGTCACACTTTAATAATAAAAAACACTAGTGCTCCAAAGAATTGTTTAAAGCAATTGTGCTATACTAAAGACTTTGACCGAACAATTTGAGTATCATAACATCAATTTTAAGCAACAAAAATGCATTTTAGTGTTTTTGTTAACTCCATTATAAATTAAAATCATTTAATAAAACTATTTAATTCATTGAAAATTTTAAACAAAATTTGATAATAACGATTTTTTGCTTAATAAAAACAGTTCAATATAAAAAAAATCGTTAAATGCACTTATAGTATGTGGTGTGCCAAATATTATTATTAATTAATCACCTAAGATAAGTTATTACTTAACATAAGGATATTCTAAGAAAGAATATATAAATAAGTTTCATGGACTTGCCAAGTTTTGAAGATATTGTCACCATTTGGATGTTTTGAATATAGTTATTGTGTAAGAATTATTTTTGAATAAAGCAAATATGATCATTGGCATTTCTTAAATCAACTATAAACAAAGTTTCTTGTACTTAAATTTTAAAAAATCATAAAATAATTTTAAAAGATGAAATAATTTCAACAATTTATATAAATAATCAAAATCCCAAGGCGACAGGCCGAACCACGTCAAGCATTATTCACGAGTTAGACCAACTCATATCAACGAAAATTACTACCAATTGAACTGATAGAGCAGACTGTAGTGTAACAAGATAACTATAGTAAGAACCGAATCTTAACAAGAGTCGGAAACTCATGGAATTGGACAGAAAAATCTAATACGAGCAGTGGCCCTACTAACGGGCATTGTCTTATTGGATCTCATTCCCACAAAATGGATCTGGTAATCTCAAGAGATGCTTAGAGGACACAATCCAGATCATGAATCTCACCAGATTCTATGAAACTGTTTACCCGAAGAACTATTCTATAGATCTAATGCTCTAAGCTGTGCTTGCACTGCCGCTCTTCCATCAAATCAAAACCAGTCTCTTTTAGACGTAGTTACTAAAAACAGAAAGTGTCTTTAAAAGGATGACACACTTTTTTCACGGGAAAAATCCGACACAGTTGGTTTTGTCGGATTATTTTATAATCTTTAAATGACTAAATTTTGTTTTATCAAATAATAGATATTCATTAAGTACATATTCAACCAGGTGAAAAGATTTTGAATTTGATCACCACATTCAGAGATATTCATTAAATTAAACATCACTCATAATGTATCTAAAAAGATGGAGTGGAGTGTATGACAATATACTTGTTGTTCAATAAGCTGCTATTTATAACTGCCATAAATGGTTTCAAATTTTATTTACAGAAATGGGTAAAAACGAATAAAAAACTTATTTGTTACAATAAAAATAAATAAATTATATGTTTAAGTAAAATATTTAACTATATGTACTTCTAATATAAAAGCCAACGTTTTTTATAACAATTCAGTGTTTTGAAAAGACGACAAAATGAAATATTTTGTTATTGCAAGTTTTCTTATATTGGTGATTATTTACCAAAATGCAGATGCCTTTGGCGAGCCAGAGGTTATCCCAAATGCAAACAAAAAAGTATATCTTTATAAATTTTTGAGAGAAGCACAGCGAAGTGGTCAACATGAACTTAATCAGGCAGAAATATATATAACGAACGCTACTCGACAAATGGTGGCCAATGGATGGAAGTATCACATAGATTTAGAAGTATGGCGCCTATGGACAAAATGCCAATTAGATGTCTTTTTTCGTTTAGACACAAAATCAATTAAATATGAAGGGCATTGCGATAAATGAATTTTCACAAATTGCTGTATATGAATCTATAATAAAATAATGAAGAAAACAGTCTCTATTGTTTTAATTGAGTGCTATAACAATACATTAATCAATTAGGTTGATAAGATTGGATCTTTCTATTTAGCAATACCTATCGACAGTATTGTTGAGAATACAACTGCAATTGATATGCCTGTGTATATAATATGTATGTGTGAGAGAGAGAGAAGAGAAGGAGAAGTTAGTCATAATACATTACTCGTACGGATCATACGCGTTTCTATTTATCCCCGGTCAATCTATACGGTTTGTATTCAAGGTGGTTATACTACGTAAGTATTACCTGTGCACACCTTGATATCTACAGGTTACCATGTTGTTGTTGTATTTTGTAGGGTGGATTTGCACTGCGACCTAAAGTCTATTGTACCCCCTGGTGATTTTGCCTGATCGAAGTCAGTTTATATTACATCTTCAAGTCCAATTGATTTTATAAAGCGTAATAGGCTTGGTATTTCTGTGGTGGCTACATTTTCTTGATTATAAGATGGTTTTCCTAGATAGCTATGTCTCTTGGATGCTAGCGGTGGGTAGTCCATGAGTATATGCTCAGAGGTTTCGGAATCTAGATTTGAGTAGTCCAAACTTCTACTACTAAACCATAGACCTAACCTGTTCCCACGTACATAGGTGTTGATCCTCCAACTGCACCGATCGAATTAAGGTTTAAGCCGGTCGGTCTCTTCTTCTCGTACCCTGTAAGTTTCCCTGTACAGCTCTCTGCTCTATATCGTCGTATTTTTTTGATCATATGGCCAATCCATGATCATCTTCTTTACTTAATCACGGTATTTTGAATGGATATGTATTTAAATAGTCGATCAATTGTCTGAAAGTCAATTATTCACTTTCACTCGTACGTTCATTCGAACTTAAGTCTAATTATTATTATTTTTAAACCTAAGATGCATCGCTTGCACCATAACGTTAACGGTTCGTATTGCATTCCGCATTTATTGAATACACATTTCTTTTCAGTTTATTTAAAGCGCATGCACGCCAAATGGAATGCTGTCTATGGAATGCTTGGCGCACTTTATTAATCCGTGCATCGATGTTGTGGTCAATGACTGCATTGTATATTTTACCTAAGAAATATATCTTATGTAATTATCTCATTCTCGTCGGCAAGACCCCGCTGTAAAGGCTAATTATATAAAACGAAACGCGCTCTATGACATCTAAAACAACACTGATTTATTATCACAATAATAATATTTACAATTACTATTTACAACAAATCTCGTTACATCACGGGGTGTAACATTCTATGATAACCCAGGCAGCAGAAGTCAACGCTGTTGTCGTTTTTAGTGTGGAGTTGTCTATGTTGATACAGAATCGATTTGTGTCTGTTCTCTGGACTCGCAGAAATTTTAAAGTCGATTCTGTTCATCAATTGGTACAGTTACCAAGGTTTCTCTTTTCCGGCAACATCACTATTGTATCATCTATCCACGAGAATGGATTTTCCCCTAAGATCCATATGTCGCATATAATAGGGCAAATGGCGGTAAGGACGGCAAAGAGCAGCCTTCCACCAAGTCCATCCAATAATTAAGAAAGTGGTGCTCAAGACAAAGTACCTCCTCTATAATAAGACCCATCATCTTCTATCCAATCTGGATAACAGAGAACATGACAGCCTAAGAAAAGTTGGCCAAGCTCGAGAAGAATAACTCAGGGACCATCTGAACTGGATAGCAGTGTCGTACCTAAGCAGAATTGAGAATCACAAGAGCACCCTCATGCAGGAACAAAATTGTGAAATCCGTTATGTATTTTTTGTAAAATATTCCAGAAATTTTTTAATATTAACTGTTAGTAACGGTAAAAACAGCCTCGATTTGATAATTTTGTACAAAAACTTTAACGTATGAATTTTTATGTTAAAAAATAAATTAAGGAAGTAGGGGAAATATGGAGAAAATGGCATAGGAGGTGTTTTTGGATTTTGTTTCTAGCATATAGCTGAGCTATCCTGCCAAAATTTGAATGCATTCACTGCACGCGTTTAATACTCAAGACCCCCAGAATTTTTCCACCGTAATGCGTTTTTATTTACATTCAGTTCAATTGGACATAATGCAAGAGTTTCGCAAAATTAAATATAATTCTGGTGGTTGTTTTATCCTTTCAGGATTCATTGTTGTCTTAAAATAATATTTAATGAAATAAAATCATATTTTTTCTCTATTATTAAATAATATTTCGAATTATTTATATATTTTATTCACACGAAATATGGATTTTACAAAGTATATTTATAAGGAAGTCACTTATTGGGTACTAAAACTTGAATATTAGTAAAAAGTTCGTTCTGTTTTTTATTGATTTTTCAAAAGATGATAATTTTGAGTACATTCATCCGATTTATACGTAAGTTAAATATACGCCATTTTGTTCGTAAACTTGTTGTCAACGAGATGCCAACATTATTATACTCCTCTCGTAAAAGGCTGCGCCAGATCCATCCGAGATCCCGTAGCTTCTGACGAGTCACCAAAGATGGCGTTTTCCTGATAGAACACAATTCGGCCTCTGTTGATCAAAGATACTTCCATGATTTTATCACAATTTTAGACGCGTGGTCCATCTTTGACATCGAAAATACGGGAACTGAACCTAGCAAACCACTTTTGGGCTAGACGATCGTTTACAATATCGGGCCCATAAACTAAATTAATTTTTTCAGCCGCTTTGGCTGCTTTTTCGCCTTGATCGAAGAAAAATTGTAAAATATATAATTTTTTCTTTGCTGGTGTCCATCTTTGACGAGCGCTCACAATGTACTGAGTCAATCAATCGAAAAACTGTCAAAGACAAATTTGTAGCGCAAAAACAACTTTTCAGCGCCGTATAGTATGACATGATGCGCTAAGTAACTCTAGAACTATGGACAATAACGCGTTCGTTGGGTTTTTATTAAGAGATGGCTTTTAATAAAAAGAGAACGAACTTTTTACTTAAAAACTGGTCCTCTCTCGACCGGTCCTGGAGAACAACTCTTAACACGATGTTCACTCTAAGGCTTCTGGATACCGACTCTCTTCTAATCTAAACTATTCTTTTCTTTTTCCTGATTTCATCCTCAATTCGGTTATCTTCAAAAGCATCTGCATATTCTAGCAAGTATTTTACAGGAAATAAACCATAAATTATAGTACTTGAGAAACATTATTTGTATCCTTTTTNATCCTTTTTCACGATCGGTCCCTGCCATAAACCTCTACTTCTTTGCATGTTTCCATAATATTCTCCAATAAACTTCAATTCTCAAAGGCGCCGAACTAAACTAACCGATCTTACAAGTTTGCCGACATTTACTTAAAGATAAATGTGTGCATTTAACACTATCAAAACGACATACGAACAAATTGGCATACTTGATCTATGGACAATATGACATACCCCTCATTTTGTCTATTAATGGTTTTTATTCAATTTAGCCGGTACGTATTTTGTATATAGATATCCAATATGCCCAGAAATTATAAACACTAAAACCATCGTCAGTCCTGGAGGCAAGATACTATTGAAGTCGAAATTTTATTAATACATCTCAATATAATGAAGAGAACTTTTCTCGTATATACACTAAAAATATTTTTTTAAGATTTAACTCTGGATAATGTTGGTAAATTGTTGCCATAGGGTTTACGCTTTTTGCACTTACGTTCCTAAATGAACACAAGGTTCTTTTTGCGAAATTATGCCTATAATCGAATTCACTGATATGCCATTTTGTCCATTCGGTTTAAAAATACCGATATTCGCCGACTTGTGTTTAGAGCTGCCTAATTTATTTTCTGCTCATTTTTTGCAACCATTGGATATTAATTTTAATAAATAGATAATCAAACATGATTACTGTATGTTGCAAAGTAAATTAATAACCTTCTGCAATGTTTTTGATTTCCAAAATTTGTCCAATAAATCCCCTGAAAACCTACCGCGCCGACAGGAAACCCTCTTGTAGAATAGATCCCGTATCCAGATCAACACCTTGAGCGATCTTCAAAACTGCTCTTTTCAAAAGCTTTATTACAAATTCTGAAATATTTACACATATTAGACTGATATTTATAATTTTACTAGGTCTTACTGTTGCTGGGGAATTTTCAATACTTTTAATCTACTAAATCCTTTTTTCCTTCTTTTCCAAACATGTTTTTTCAATTAAATTTTCATTTCAGGATATTAACAACAACAAAACTTTTCAACAACAAAGCGATCAGTCACCGTGAAATTTCACAATTAATTTTATTCAAATATTAATATAACTTTTAAACGCTAAGCGGATTAATTTGATTAATTTGATTAATTTAATAAAGGTGTATATTTATATATGTCGATTTCTAACACTGTATAATATGGCGTTGTTGTGTGCTACCCATAAAGAATTATGATCCAAAAACAAAACACTATGCATACATACATACTTCCCCAATGATATTGTTTTTTATATTTGAGATTATAATTTTGTGTTATTAAATTTAATAATTTTTTTAATAGAATTTTTTATTATTTCATGGTTTTTATATTCCACTAATTGAAATTTTTATTTTTCCCTATAAAAAATACATAATGAAATTAAATTAAGTGCTTATTTCAATTCTTAATGAGATGTGAAATCGATTTTTATGGTATAAATAACAAGTTTTCTTTATTCAATTCAGTGTGCTTTAATTCGTCGCCATAATGAAACCACAGGTCTTGGTCAGTTTTTTAGTCTTCATAGTTCTCTACCAAAATGCGGACGCCGGGCTAGACTATATAAGTCATCCAAACAAGGATTTACGTCTTCAGAAATTTGTTAAAGAAGCAAAGTCTATCGGTGAACTTCCAGACGAGTATTTCAAAATAAAACGTGCATCGGTAACAGGAACGCGTTATGAATTGTTCCTGAAAAACAGAAGAAAGCATTGTAGTTTAACAGTATATGTTATTTACAAAAATCCACCAAATTACAGCGCTACATGTAGAAGAAACGATTGAATTGTCAATATGCAAATAACCCAAATTGTAAAACAAATAAAATGATGAATAAAAAAATGTGAGATGTTTCAATTCATTGAAAATGTCTTTTTTAAAATAAAATTCATTCTCTTTGTAAGCGCTGAAACAGCCAGAAACTAAATTGTATATAATCAGTCTTTACTAGGCCGTAAATAAACCAACATTTAACTGCCGCATTCGTATTTAATTTACACTAACCCACACGCACATAAATTTAACATCGATTGATTAAACACCTTTTCAGAAACCATTTAAGATTTCAGATCGACGTAATAGTAAAAAATTCTTTACCCTAAGTATAGACACCGGAATCGTACTTTTGTACAGGGTCGAAAATTCTTCGCATAATCATACGCTCAAAAGCTGAAGTCGGCTCACCTTGCATTTGGCTTAGACCCATGTTTCTGTCGAGCACTTGAGGACTGAGAAGATCATTGTACCGTATAACAATAGTATTGTAACAAATCTTTGTAATATTTTATGTGGGATTATACATATAAATTTTTAAATTAATAGCCCCATTTAGTTTGTGTAAACAATCTTTCATTAACACCAATAACTGATTCAAAGGTATTTGCTATGAATTTAATTTAATATCCTGTTTTTTTGTAATTTTTTTTTCGAGGTATGGAACTTTAAGTTGGCATTACTATTCAAGATAGCGACCGATTTAACAGCTGTCAAATGATTTATTCTTAGTTTGGTTTGACTATTCATCATGAATAGACACAGGCCTGAACAACGCTTGCAAATAGAGCAATTTTATTCCGAAAATAATGGCTCTGTGANGAGAATATCGGTCTCACCTCCTCTTTTTCCAGTAGCCTTCTANATATCCTGTTTTTTTGTAATTTTTTTTTCGAGGTATGGAACTTTAAGTTGGCATTACTATTCAAGATAGCGACCGATTTAACAGCTGTCAAATGATTTATTCTTAGTTTGGTTTGACTATTCATCATGAATAGACACAGGCCTGAACAACGCTTGCAAATAGAGCAATTTTATTCCGAAAATAATGGCTCTGTGAGGAATAAGTATCGCGCACTACGTCCATTTTATAACGTTTTGGAGAGGGCACAGGTGAGATTTTTCAAAAACCTTTACTTTCTTCACATATCGACACGGAAAACGATGTTAGACTCCCTATTCTCTATTGACAGCATAGAAATCCCAATTGGCTTTAGAGCCATTAAATGGCTTTGTAAATTGTTAGTCATGGATTAGTCCAGATACCCGAAGATATGTTATAGGAAGTTATTGTACTTGGACTGGATTGGTCTTTTTTTACCAAAATTGGGTTTCTACTATGAGAGTCTTTTTTAAGAGGGCGGATCACATTTGGTTTTCACTCTCAGAGCGCTTCTCTTATCAGAGGTTTAAAGAAGGTCATACTAAACGCTTCAAGGCCATCCTTCTCGAGGATTGACTACGACAGGACTGTATAGTCTTCATACTGGCCGGTTTCCATTCATCTCCTCGGGAATGCCAATTGGGTTCTGGAGGCTCCGATGGCACTTTCAAGAACCAGGCTATAGTTCCAAAGAACACAAAATACCAGAACGTAAACCTTCTGGAAAAACAGATTACAGAGATTTCTTCCGTCAAGATTCTGCCAACTTTGCAACCTTCAAGCTCCGGATTCATTTACCCACCTAATCCCGTCCTGTCTAAACCTCATCAGAGGTCGCCTCCGGTTTCTGCCGTTCCTCTCCGACCAGCACATAGAGTATGGGATGATAGTTTTAATTTTGTCCAAAAGTGAAAGCACAAGTATGCTGCTAGAGTTCGTCGAATGGACATTAACCTTCAGAGTCTCCTCCGACCTTCGATTAGGCGAGAATAACCACCATCCTGAACTCCTCATATAGTTTATAAATTTGTTTTTATTTTCCTTTAAGTTTATGCAAATCAGAAAATGCAAATACTTTTGAATGCATATATGTAAGTTTGTAGCGGAATGAAATAGATTTTAGAATGAAAAGCTCTCGAAAGAAATGCATTTTATCTGTACTAATCCATTGGACAACAAGTTTCAAAGGTTGTTGTTTTACTATAAAAAACAACATGAACTAAACAAAAATGATACTATGCATATCGGTGTTCCAAAATCACATCATATTCCATAGACACAAGTCCATGTAAGTCGTATATAATTAAATCTACCTTATGGTAAGTTTAATCTGTTGTTGTTATTATTATAAATAAATTATTACTGCAATTTCAAATAATGAAATATATATTTCAATCATTACTGAAATTAAACTTGTGATTAAATTCAGTACTTAATTAAACATGTAATCGATTTCTTTTTATAAAGTTACAGATTTTTCGATCACTTCTCAGTGTGTTTGCAATATAATACAAAATGAAACTTGTTTTGTTAGCTTGTTTTCTAATCTTCGCGATCATCTGCCTGACAGCATCTGGAGTTCAGCATGTTGAGTTCCTCAATCCAAACGAGAATCAATTTCTTCGGGATATCGTGCAAAAAGCAATGGATATTGATGGAGATTTAAACAGATACAAAGAATTCAATATTACACATGCTTTTAAAGAAATGCCAAATGGGACGAACTATTTATTTCAAATATATTTAAATCCCCCAACTTGTAAGTTACACGCAAATGTTCCTATAAAAAACGAAGATAGCTTTAAATTTAGCTGCCATACTTAATAATAAACTCTATTTCGCTCTGTAAAAGATCATAAATGTTTCTTTAATAAAATTTAAAATTAAAATTTGTGTGTTATTTTAATAATCAATATAATGTTATCGATTTAAGGAACTTTCAAGGTTAGTTTTCTTGACTATGTTAAGTGTGCTGCAAATGTGAGAAACGGGTCGAGGAACATATTTTTTACACTTTCCTTAAAACTTCACGCCGTTACAACGGTCTCTTTTTGACCGGTTTTCAGTAATTATTTTCCCGTCATAACGGCCTAGTTTAAAACTTTTACAGTTGTTTCCTCAAAAAGACTATATTACCAGATAATACAGCCTATGTGGCGAGAAACTTTTTAAGAAAATAATTAAACTTAAAATAAAAATAAACTTTTTCCACCACATTACGGAACTACGGGTAGTCTCAACCTCAACCATCGGGAGTTGGACTTTACCTGACTGTTTGTTTTCAGTGTATTATAAGTAAAAGACCAGTTGTTTACGGATACAGTCAATCCACCCATTTTTTTGCGGCATTACTTATTTATATAATGCGCTATGAATATTACTTCGCAATGGAATTTAATCCCATGACTTCGAGTAGGCAGCTTAGGGTGCTTACCGCTAAAAGTCAGAGGCAGATAAACTTAGTGTTGGAAATTTATTTTATAAGTTTATATTTGTTCAATGTTTGAAATTGTAAATGTAATTACTGTGTGACTGTTTGTAATCGTAAATGTAATGATCGTCATTTTGTATGCAGTTTTTCATGCGCTACCGGGTTAATAATCTAGTTTTATTAAATTCAGTTAAAGCCGTGATCAAGGACTCNAAATTTATTTTATAAGTTTATATTTGTTCAATGTTTGAAATTGTAAATGTAATTACTGTGTGACTGTTTGTAATCGTAAATGTAATGATCGTCATTTTGTATGCAGTTTTTCATGCGCTACCGGGTTAATAATCTAGTTTTATTAAATTCAGTTAAAGCCGTGATC
>JXOV01008286.1:0-11613 GCA_001014945.1 Clogmia albipunctata | reverse complement strand
GGAAAAGGCTGTGGATTTCAGACTCTTCCTCCCTTTACTACCGTATGTTTCCGACTTCTTAATTTCTGAAATAAAGTCTTCCCCCAAATTTTACTTCGCAGAGGTGTAGGTAGTACAAAAGGTTATCATTTTCCGAACAATAACACCCGCTTTAAATTTTTTTCAAAATTTATGATTGTAACTCACACCCGTTGTATATTGTTTCGTTGATAATAAAGGTAAAGAGTTGATTGATTGATTAATCNAGTCTTCCCCCAAATTTTACTTCGCAGAGGTGTAGGTAGTACAAAAGGTTATCATTTTCCGAACAATAACACCCGCTTTAAATTTTTTTCAAAATTTATGATTGTAACTCACACCCGTTGTATATTGTTTCGTTGATAATAAAGGTAAAGAGTTGATTGATTGATTAATCTTTCGGACACCAACCTCATATATGTCCCCATAAAAGAATATGGTAAAGAGTTAGTTCTGGATATTTTAAATAATTAAATCGTTTACTTGTGCTTTTTAAATTTCTGTTTAAATTCAATAAAAACCCGTAGATTTATGTCAATTTCATCAAACAGAAATTAATCCAAGTCAAAGGTAACATAAGAAGTTTTTGACAACGTTGCCATCTGGCGGTATTTTTTGTGTGTAACGACAATCTAACCGTCAGTTATTTTCTCTCTTTTTCTTCATTTTTACAAAATTCTCTATTTAGTTATCTTGTTTGTTCTATGAAAAAACATTGTCAATAAAGTACAGACCAGACTAGAGATTATAGAAATTTGCTGGAGTAGTTCTTATTTGAATTGGAATTTCCAAAAAATATAATCCCAATAAAGCAATCAGATCATAAAAATCTATTATTGGAGTAATCCTTTTATGTTAAAGATTAGTGCTAGACAATAGCCAATACCGTTTACCCTGGAACGGTATGCATCTAGAAAGTAGTACTAGAAGTGCTGGAATTTTGGACCGAAAAAGAATATATGAGACTTGACCAGCTGAAAACCGATTATAACAAAATAAAAACGCNTAATCCTTTTGTGTTCAAGATTAGTGCTAGACAATAGCCAATACCGTTTACCCTGGAACGGTATGCATCTAGAAAGTAGTACTAGAAGTGCTGGAATTTTGGACCGAAAAAGAATATATGAGACTTGACCAGCTGAAAACCGATTATAACAAAATAAAAACGCTCCTGTATATAAAATAACTTGTTGTTTTGTTTTAATTGAAAAGATTAATTCTATCGCATGATTGGTGAGAACACTATAAAATGTTGAACAATAACGAGAATAGGATCATATTATTCTTTCTTATCAAAGGTAAGAACACAAATGTTACTGATATTCATCATTCTATAAATGGAGGTAGCGCGGCGCATTAACATCATTGCAAATTTCTGACAAGGAGATCTTCTACCGAATCTAGATCAATTAGATAGTTGTATAAAGATTTCATAAAAAGAACTAGTGAATCTTTGTTAATAGTAGTAGGCGGTAATCTATTGCAAATGGTCAGACAGGAAAAGTAAAAAGGAATGGCGTTGGCATTCCGTTCTGAAATAAGGCATTTTGATAAATAATTGAACAAATCTATCGTCTACCTACCTATTTAGGGGAAGCATTGGAGGTGAGAAACAATGCTAATGCGAGGTGATTGTTGGTGAAGTGCATTTAAAATGATGGAATCTTTATATTAGAACAAAGGAGAAGGTCTATTATCTGTGAATTTGGCCATTTTCGCCAATTAAGTAGACGCGAAGGGGGTTGAAGAGGTGCACAATAGTGTTACATTCCATAAAACCACCTTTTGAAACTACGAAACTGATTCTAAATGGGTAATTGGGGGTGAAATCGATAATTTCCACACTTTTGTTTACATCTCGAGCGAGAAATGTCACATTATATGATCGTGCATCCCTCTCTAAACCTCTACCCATCCCACTCGACGGCGAGAAGATTATCAAATTTGAATTTAGCGGATTTTTCAAAACAAACGGTGGAAAGTGTCAAAATATAAATATCAAGGTGTAGTAGTAGTAGTATATTGTTTAAGAAGTTTTTAAAATAACTTTTTTTTAAGAAAGAAATCATCTGTTGTGGGGCTTAACAGTGTCCTTGGCGATGGAACAAAGTACGTGCCAGTTGAGTTGGGTTGTTGGATTATTGTGTGCAAATTGTGAAAAAGTGTTTTTTCCGAAATTTTGTTTCCGGCGAATTTTCTTAACCTATTTCGGATTAAAATGGGTTTGGAACCCGTTAATGAATAAGTGGGGTCGTTGGCGGGTGACCCCCGATCAATTTGCAATTCAAAAGCACGTGTGTCGATAGCTCAGGAATGAATTAAATCGGAAAATACGACCAAACGTTATTATTATTATTACTTTTTGAAAATCGTACGATTTTGTTTTCAGTTTAATTTCGTTGTGATTGTGCATAATTGGGCGAAAAAGCACTCAACTTTGACTTGGTGACACAAATGAGATGAAAAGTTAAACAAACAATCTGTTTAGATTGCGTTTATTGAATAAAATCACGCCTTCAGCTATTTATTTATTAATTTCCGATTACTATTATTGCTGGCAATAATAATATTTTAACCCTTTCCGGCGCACTTCTTTTACTATAAAATGCAATTTTTTTAGTTTAATCTCGCTTTACACTTGAACTTGACCCAAACTAGCGCTTTGTTTACATTCCGGCTCTCGCCTGATGCATATTGGGTTTATATAACGCGAAAAAAAGACCGAAAAGTGTCCCATTGATAAGAGAGACGGCTTGAAAGCAGCGCTGTGATAAGATGTTGAATAATTTATAGGATGGAAATTGGTTGATTCCGATTTAGCCAGTTTGATTGTGACTTTTGTGGAGTTTGGTTCTATTTTGCGAAAAGCCTCTAATAGGTAAAAATTATTTGTAGTTTGGTCGTAGTTGGTGTGTGTGGTGATTTAAATATAAAGGCGGCTGCTGCTTTGATTAAATTGGTGATGTTAATTCAAGACGGGATTCCGATCTTCTTTTTATGGACACTTTTCAAATACAATCTGTTGTTGCAGTTGAACTAACATAGTGATACAAATTAGCGTGTAATTGACGCAAATAGTGCTCTTAATAGTTTAATTTTCAATAAATAAAACGCGAACTTGGGCATAATCGAAACCTAGAGCGTCATTTTTAATCTCTCTCCGTGGAATAAACAGCTAAATTATATAATAATCCCATTAATTGTGACCTTGCGTTGACCAGTCGTGATTGCCTTTAATCAATGTTAAGGAAGGGACGAAATTACAATACAATTATGAGTTAAATAAGGGCTCTTTTGTCCAGTTGTTAAGCAGAAGTTGAGACCAGACTTTTGATGAAACCCTCGCCTCTAGACTCGACTACTGCTCAAATTAAATCGTTCCATGGAGATGGTCGGAACCATCTTCCTCTTCGGTTGCTTGGCCATAATCTCTAAAATTGTTCTCCGCCTGCTGAGGTCAAGTGGCATTTCACAAAGTCCACGTGATGACCAGATGATTGCAGGGTCATCTGCCATCAGCTCTCAATCTGTAATAGGCAAGCACAGTTCGGTTTCTAATCCCCGGAGATAAAGATCCTTTCGAATAAAAGCTAGATCATTTTACAAAGTAATAAAAAAACAGAAATTAAGCACAAGTGTTAAAAAGTTCACTTTTTATCATTGTACTTTATTCTATAATATTTGATTATTTCGTTTTTTCCAAATAACTCCCTAATTAAAATTCAAAAATTTAAGTTCTCTAATAATTATAACATTTGTGTGAAATTAAAAATAATTAAATAGAAATGTTTTAAAGTTTTCTTTAAACGTGTAAATTAATTAAATTAATTCCTTTTCAGTATTGATTATCTAATACCTAATAGTAAGATTTTTTCATAAATATTTCATTAAGTATTAAAGGTATTCGACTAGAATTTATTCTAGGATTGATTCTACGTTTATAGTGCGTGGAAACAAGTTTACCTTACACCACGTGTCCAAATTTATTCAATCTCGAAGGTCATTGTATTCAGCGCGAATAATTAACAATGGTGACATTTATTTTGTTTATTTTTTGTGCCCTTCTTCTCGTCGAACCAATGTGAGCTTTTAATCAGTGTTGAGGTCTATTTAACTTTTAATTATTGTAAGATTTATTGCATTTAAGGATTTGTTATAAATATCTTTCACTTTTATCAATCTTTGGAGGGAAGTGATGCTATCTTATTTGTCATTTTATTAGGATTTTTATAGCCCACTTGAATTATATCGCTCTTAGTGATTGAAACATCTGTTCGTGTAAGAAATTCGGGTAATTAGTCAAGATAAGATAGAGAAAGCTAACTGACCTAGTACCTATATTTTTTCAAATTTTAAACCCCGGTATATCACCGAGGATGAACGAATTAATCACACTGATATGACTTGATTTGGTTTTTGTATTCTATTATTATTTTGAAATTAATTTGATGGGAATTTTATCTGTGCCGTGAGTTTATTTTTGTTTTTTTTTTAAATATGGTTCAATGTACATAAATTCCGCCTGGTAATCATCATTTGCATTTCTTTATCTTTTGAAGATATCGTATCGAATTGCTAATTGTGTGATTTTTATTGAGGGTTTTTGTTTTTCGTAAAATCCTTTTAAATTAGTAGATAAAAAGAACGAAAAATCCTTTTTCCCCACTTTCAAAAATGTCTTTAAAAAATTGAAGTTTTATCCTTAAAATTCGATTGAAACATGATGATGAAAACGTGTCCTAAAATTATGGCAGTTATGAGATTTTATAATGAACCTACTTTAAATTTGGATTCTAAAAAAAATTGAAATTATTCATCTGTGAAGTAATATTTGTGTCGTGTAATAACATAACTAAAATTTAAGTTGCCGTTGTCCACGGTTTAGCCCTAATTCTAAAAAGGATTTATGATTAATGTGGCCCATTTATTAAATCAATTAGGTGTATTCCAGATTTGAATAAATCATTTTTAATGCTCTGTACAAAACCTTTTCCTGTAATAATTATTATTAATAATTTACCAGATATTGAAATTCATTTATGTAAAAAAATACTTTTTTTTATTAAATTGGCAATAAATCAGAGCTTGTAATTCTTACGTCATTATAATACTTAAATCGCCATTCAATGGTGATGCGAATATTGTAAACACTATTTGCAAACAAACTATTATACAGTGTGAATTGTTTGCATTGATAATATTTTTTTCTGTTTCTCATAGTGGTGATTTTCCAGAAGCTTTTTAGATGATAAAATTATAGGTACATATTGTTTTTGAAATTTTTGTAGGCAATAACTTGAATATTAATAATAATTAAAACAAATATTTTCTATAATATGTTTTTGGTTTCTTTAAAATAACTTTTGTTTTTTTTCTTCTAATATGTAACATTTCTTGGGATGTACAAATGTTTATGAAATTGCAATTAGATAAAAATATTCTCAATCTCAAGGAGTATTTCAAAACAAAATAATAACCAAATTAAAAAAATCTTCATTAATTTTAAATCTTCTGCTTTCAAAAATAAAAATTGGTTTATATTTATATAATTTAATAACTATATTTGAAAAGTATTATAATTATTTAATAAAAAAAAATACAGTCTAGATACATATAATACATAACTTAAAAATCAGAATTTTCTAATGATTTACTATCTAAATATGATTTAATTTTTTATATTTTTGTACTTTGTAAAATGAACGAGCTTTGAAATATAATTGAATCTGAAATTGTTGGAATTGTAATTAATTTTCTAATTACTGTTATTTTGCAGACGGTTCCATTGAGGCGTCCCTCTTGACCAGTGGCCCGAGCAGCAGCAGCATAGCGAGCAGCAATCCGCTGAAGAAGGCGCTCCGGAAAGTGAGTTTCTCCAATGAGAAGTTTATGTTTGGCGGGGATCAGCAGCAGGTGAACGGAAGCGGGACGAGCATTAACGAGAGCAGCATGGAGGAGGCGGAGGCGGGCGATCAGAGGCCCAATTTCCTCGTGGGCGACGACGGCAACCAGGACACGAACAACAACAACTTGAACAACGGAGGCGGCGGCGACTTGGCTGCGGAGGATCGCGATGGATTTAACCAGAACTTTACGACTCCGGCCAGCAGATCAGCGGCCTACGACTTGGCAGAGAAGCGCAAGAGACTACGGTGAGTTGAGTTTAACCAGGTCTGGTCCGAGCAAAGGCCACAAAAACACTGAAAGAAGGAGGCAATTTGATCGCCGAGTATCCCCCCTTTCTCATTACCTCATTACAATTCCGAACCACTTGTGCCAAGTGCCTGTGATTACGTCGATCCGTAAACAATTATTATTACTAGTTAATGAAATATTAAAACACGGACTGGGTAAATGGTGGAGTTTAAGTGGAAAACGTGTTTACCACTTGGGATTAGAGATGTTTTTGTTCTTGCTTGTGGAGATGGATTTTGGAGATCTTCTACTTTGAATGCAGGTTACCAATGGATGTTATTTTGAATTTCAAATTAGGTTTTATGAAAAGTACCATGAAAACATAGCATTGGCTTCGAATTTTAACAAAGAAACTTCGTCAGAGAATATAGTCATTAGTCAATATTAATTAGTCAAACATTTGTATTAAAAACGTTTCTGTATTTGTTTTAATTTTAAAGTATCTTTACTTAAAAAATAATTAATGATTTTATTATCATCGGAATATTAACTTTCAATTCAGACAATTGCCAGCTAGAAGCACAGCATTCTAAATTCATACAAAAGCTGTCTGTTTTACTGCGTAAACCTTACCTTCTTTTCGTTTTTAATGTACGTATATTAACTGACTTTGACAAGTGAATTAAATTTAAAATAAAAATTGTTTCTTTAAAATACGTTTTAAACATGATCCGGAAGATGTGTCATCAATAAAATAATGGGAGTTATCAGATTTTATAGTGAACCTTCTTAAAATTTGAGTTTTATCAAAATTTTAATTTAAATCCATTTATTTGCATTGGCATTGGTGTCGTGTACAAATATAATTTTAATATTATTATTTTTTAACGTTGTTTTTCGACGTGGTTTAGCACTAATATCTGAGCAACAATATTATTCGACAAGCTTCAACCCACAAACGGGGGAGATGTGACCCTTTTAATTCTTAAATATAAATAAGTAATTTATTAAAATTTATCATTTGTCGTTGTTATCAATCATACGAGTATTATTTTTATTTCAAAAATTAAGCTTTGTTTTTAATTAGCGTTTTCTATTTATAAAATAATCAATTGAACTATAATGCCTTGAATAAATCATTTTTAATCAATTTAATTGAGTATTAAATATTAAATCTCCAACTAATTAACTATTTAATTGTCAGCAAAATTAATTATCGCTTGTTATAGTTTTAAAATTCATATAAATTTTAATTGTTACACGATAAAGTTATAATAATCATTAAAAAAAAGTTCCATTTTCAATATCTTTTACAATTTGTATACAGTTTTTTCTTATGTCCCATTTAATTTAAAGGGCTTGGGTAAAAACGTGTATAACCGTAAACACATAATTTGTATTGTAGGCTGTTTAGTAAAAAGTTAACGACTATATTTTTGTGCTCTACAAATTTTATGCACGTTAAAATTTAATTCAGTCTGTTGATTCATTGTAGCAATATTTAAGGTCGCTTACAAAGAAGCGATAGATAATTAGGAAAATGTTTTCAATTTTGTATTATGTTGTAATCGATTACTACTTTTTTACATAAAAGTGAAGTATAGAGATGTGTAATTATCTAGGTAGTTAAACAAACTGCGATCACCTGTAATAATGTGAGCTGCGCAGACTGGCGGGGTACATGTTGAATGAATGATACTCGAGTCTCAGTCTCAGTGAAAAAATACATGGATAGCGAAAATGCGGCAAACACTAGTAAAATGGAATTCATTTAGGAGAAAAATATCGTAAGATTTCAGTCATCATCATCAGTCGCAGTCAGTCGGTCGCAGTTTTCGGTCGTGTGGAGAAGCGCGAACAGAGTCGTCCGCCAAAGCATCGGTCGGTCAGCGGAAGAAGAAAGTGTGGTGGCCTTGTAATAGTTGGATGCGTGTGGCTTAGGTCTTGGAAAATTTTGCATTTCCAAAAACAGTTTTTGTCGTCGGTTATTTTCCTTTCTGTCGCCCAAAAGAAAAGTGAATCAATTGTGCATTTAATTGTGGAGTTGTGATCTGGAGACGGATTGTATGCAGTTTGTGTGGGTGTTGAGGTGTTATTTTGGTGTTGAAACAAAAAAGAACATTGTGATTGAGGAGAGAAAGAGTGAGAGAGGAATTTTCACTTTTACGATGACGTAGGGCGCCAATTTCCGAATTTCTCTTTGCACTCGTGCTCATTCAAGTGCTTCTAATTCGGTGACAATCACGTTGTATGGCTAGACGTCCTTGACTTTGACTAGAAGTTGTTCCTCAAATACACACACACACACATACACTCGGCTGAATCTCTGTTTGTTGCGTGGTGGCCGGGATAAATCTCTCACTCTGCTGAATCTACACCCAATTAACACTCATAGTAATAATTTCATTTCGTTGCAATTTAGTTGTAAATAATTACTCTAATTTTAATATTATCATGCAAATGATGACGATATTAATAATGATATTTGTAAACCGCTTAACAATAATAAACAGTCTCGACACAAGTTAATTACCGAGTTGACACACAGCTTAACTGATTGATGAAAGCGAATGTGGAGTGAAAGTGGATATTGAGTCAGTTGTGTTTTCGATTTCAATTCGGTTGGCATTTCTCAGGGGGTCGGTCGATAAAAAATCAATATCGGAAGATCGCTTTTTTATCAGTGTTTGTTTGAAGAGAGGTGTTTGAAATTAATTTGAGTTTCGTGAATTTCTTTGGATTTGTACAATTGATTGAGTACAAATTCTGAATGTATTAAAACTTCTTAAGAATTTATCTAACTAGTAGCTTACAATACAGTTTTAAACACACTTATTTGTTTAATTTACAACTTTAAATTATTTTTACTAATTTCAAAAAGACTCTTTCATTTCAATTTTAAAGATTCTTCTTCTGTTTTTATGGATATAGTATAGTTGACATAATAAGAAAAATATTTATTATATTTATGTATATTTGCACAATTCAATTACTATAAGGCACTAGCCTTCAGGCTGTGTCTATTATTTTTTTTACACTTGTTAAAATATCTTAAAATCATGGTAAATAGTCATTTACTGATAGAACATTAAAAAAATACGGTCAGATGGAATGCCTAAAATGACGTTTTTCATTGACAACTCATTTGTAAACAAAGCGTGAAGATTCTGTGGGGTTTATTTTCTTTTATAAAAACTGCATTTTAAGCTCATTGAAATGGTTAATTGTAGAGTGTTTGATTCCAAAATTTTATTTGAAAATTTAGTCAATTTCGAGTTGCCAACGAGTGACGTCATAATTACGCACATATGACCGTCCAGCATTGGGAATATACTATCTTTATGTTATTTTACCAAGTCTTAAATTTTGACTTACAAATCAATCTTAACTATATTTACATTTTTTTACTTTTATTTATATAATATATGAATATTTAATCATATTTAATATGAAAATAATTTTATGCAATTTTGTTGCTTAATATTGATATTATGACACTCATTTCTGCTCTGTCAAAGTCGTTATTATAGCACAAGTGCATTAAAGAATTCTTTAAAGCACGCGTAATTTTTCTTTTTTATTAAAGTGTGACCTCCGTAAAAGAAATTCATTAAATTATAATCGTCGTCAATTTTGAAGGACGTGGCTTACCTGTAATTTGCCAGTGTTAACGATTTCTATTTGAATTTATTTGAAAAACCACCTATTGGAAATTTTTTAACTACGCCTTACGACTATGAATAAGAGAGAGAGAGAGAGAGATGGAAAATATTGGGCTGTGAGTAAGAGAGAAATTTTAAAATGATAGCAGCTTAACCAACTTTTTAATAATACATTTTTTTTATTTTTGTGTAAATTTATTTTAAAAATGCATAAAATTTTGTATAAAACACGGTCGATAAGCATTATTAAACACTCGGGCCTTCTTTAAGGTACTCGCTACGCTCGTGGCTTAAAACAACCCTTGTTAATAATGAATTATCTTATCGACCTTGTTGCATAAATAACTATTATGAGAATTATAAAAATATTCTCCATAAATTTTTAACTAATTTTTAAGGACGTTTAATTTGATTAGCAATGGAAGTTTCTTTAAAGAATTAATTTGATTATAATATTCTCTCGTAAAAAGTAATTAACTTTTAAATTACGTAAATTATCGGCCCTCCCCCAGACATCCGACTTCGTTTTGGCATTTCTTGCAAATATCACGTTACCTTTAAAGTTTGGGCAATCAGTTGCAGTGTGTGTTTTGTTGACGACAACGACGGGCAGTGGCATTAAGGGTGATCTCTGCTGCTGTTTCTGTTGAATGAAGAATAAAATCAAAGCAAGGTGGATTGTGTAAGAGAGTGGTTGTACGGAATGTTGAAGCGTCGCGCTAGTAAACGGTTTGTGCTGGCCGAGAGTGGCGAGCCCGTGGCCTGGGACACGACGGCGGACAATGATAAAGCGAGTAGCAATGTGGGCAGCAGCAATATCAGTGAGTGTGGTAGCGAGAAGAGCGTGTCTGGACCGTCGAACGAGCCGATTACGATCAATGCTCCTTCGATATCCAGCAGCTCGTCCTCCTCCTCCATAAACACGGAAGCCCTAATTACCGCAACGACAACGGCAACATTGGCGACGGCCCCAGTCGCCAAAAACGACGCTATTTCGCGTCTCACCGTCCCTTCAACCCCCACCACAGGGGGATTAAAGTAAATTTCAGAGACCATAGCAATGATCAATGACAGGACAATGATTAAATTGCATCAAAATTATTGTTTGCCAATTAGTACTTTTGTTATCCAATCCGTGCTTAGTTGTTGTGCTGTCATTGTAATTATCTGTTTAATGTGGCCGTTATTGATGAAGTCTGTTTGCTCTCGTGTTCTAGACCGAGTATGTCCCATGGAACTGGACTGGGTCAAGACCGTTTCCAGGAACGTGATTTTGTATTGGCGACAACCGAGGAGTTTGTGAAACGATTTGGAGGCACAAAAGTCATTAACAAGGTAATTGAAAATACATTAAAATTCATTATTTCGGGATTTTTTTTCATTCCATAATTTCTAATTAAATTTTTATCTAATCTGGTATTCTCGACAAACTAATCATCGATGTAGTCATTTGAGGATTGAGTTTTGGCACATCTTTAGTCATAAGAGCCAAACCTGAGAAACTGACTGCCATTGTTATCATATCAAAGAGACATTTGTTGAATTGAGTACAATTAACACGCATGCTTTTGTACAATAACACCATTTGTAAAGAAAAGTCTAAAAGCTGTTATTTCCAATTTATTACTACCTTTTCTGATAACTTGAAGTTAAATATTTTTTAATATTAAAATCTTTACTTCTAAGTAGCCAGTGCTTCCCCTATAAACTTCTTTTATACAATTTTGTATAGTAATAGTGTCATTTGAATTATGCTGTATCCTCTTTATTTCAAGGTGGAGGTAAAGTGGCGTTCTGT
>JXOV01008283.1:6236-22799 GCA_001014945.1 Clogmia albipunctata | reverse complement strand
ATATTACACCTTCGAATAATGTAAACATTATTATTTAGAACACATTTTAACTAATAGTTCGTTTATCTCAAAAAGAGAAAATGATATTTCCAAATTATACTTTCTTTTCTTTTGAATTTTTCAATATAAAAGCATCGCCAAGTAAAATTTTATGACTTTTGATATATTATATTTTATTATCTTTTCGTCCATTATTGATAAATGTGTTTGTGACTGGAAATTTCATATTAATTTCATAATTTAAAATCAATATAAGTAAACCATCTTACTTCATTCAGAGAATTGTCAATTTTTACACATTTGTTTTTAACAAAATGTCGTCTTAAAAGGTTATTTGATTTTCAAATTAAGATTTTATCCTTAAAATACGATTGAAAAAGAAACTGAAGATGTGTCCTCAATAAAATAGTGGCAGTTATCAGATTTTAGTGAACTTTCTTTAAATATGAGTTTTAACCAAATTTGAATTAAAAGCTATTGATTTGAGTAATGGTATTGGTTTAGAGTTGAATATAATTAGAGTTTCCGAAAAATTCCATTACTTCCAACTAAATAATTCCTTCCCCTTGTACCTGGTTTAGCACAATTATTTCAAAATAAGTAATAATCCATTTTGGTTTTTAATTAGAATATATCACGTTCCTTACTAATTCCAAGTGAAAGTGATTTTGGATGTATAAATTGTGGAGTTCCACAAGGTCCTGTCCTTGGTCCTTTGTTTTTAAACTTATATATAAACTCCATCTACAATATTAATTTGAACTCCAAATTAACAGGTTATGCTGATGATTTGACTTTAATTTGCTCATCCAGTGATAACAGTTGTTTACAGGCTTACCTTCAGGAAGATTTATAAACTATGTGTACATTTTAGTAAGATTGGTTTGACTTTAAGCACTAAAACTAAATTTATGTTCTATAACTACCCTTCTTCACTGAGTACTTTGCCTTTGACTGTCTCAAGTGGATTGTTGTCTTGGTCGATCGATTATGTCAGTGAATTCAAATACCTGGGTGTTGTGATTGATTCAGTATTATGCTAAGAAAGCCCGCATTTACCAGGCTTAAGACTTCCCTTCGTAATATCTGTCGTAACATGTGTGTCCTGAGACGGTATTTCTCGTTTAGCACTCTTCTTTCTGTATACAATGGTCTTGTGAATAGTTTATTGTGTTATTGTGTATGCGCCTGGGCTCTGCTTCAACTTGATTGATCAATGCTGTCACTGTAATACAAAAACGAATTTTAAGAGTAATAAACAAAATGCCAGTACGAAGTCCCTCCTTGCCGCTATTTACACAATCAAGTTTGCTTACTTGTAGACAGACCTTTGTGTATTTTCCGTTGTCTTCGACTCCTTATACGGAAGGTTTTCGTGATTGGGGCTTTAGACCACCGTAAATTTTTGAGGTTGCCTGTTCACCGAACAGAACGCAGAACTCAGATCTGAGATATCACTTTCAAAGTGGAAGGACTGGATTATGTATAGAACGAATATTGAATCTGTTGTTGAAAAATTCTTTTTTTACCAATTTTCGAGCAAAAAGGCAAACCCAACAATATCCCTATTATACCAAACAATACACTTCACTTTTATCTATCCACGGACATAAAATTCCCTAATATTTATCAAATTTTACAATCTCAACAATTAATTTAAATTCCTTTCGATAAAAAATAAACTGTAAACTCAAACGCACAGCTTGCTCACCTTGATCCAATTCCTTAGTTTATTATTCTTATTTTTTTAAAAATAAAATTGTAACTCAATTCAACCGACACTGTCTTTGACAAAGGTTGTCTTAATTTATGTCTTTTATTTTTCTTTTAATTTATTATAATTAATTATATTGTATGTATATTGGCATAAATAAAAATAAATAAATTAAATAAATGTTTAAAATTTCACTATGACTACGAAAACCAAAAGGATAATGACTGTATTTAACAAATTTGATTAACAACTATAACATTACTAATAAACATTATTTGCTACTTATCACTTTCACAACTTAGCTGTCAACTAAACGAATGTAACCTTCACTAGGACACTAATAGAACGCCCTTAAAGGGACACAATTGAAATTAATCAAAAAGACGATTAATCGATAATAATTTATATGTCTGTCTATTGACTGATGGCGATTTATTTAATCATGTTATACAAGTTTATAAACTACAAAAATGTTCCGTCCTTTTTCATTCCTCTAAGGGCGTTGATTAAATCTTTCCATCGTTCTCTATTGATTGCCATAGGTTTGATTTCTCTTCAACTTCTCCTGTAACCTTGAATATAGCCTTCGATTGTGCTTCTCTAAGTTTGTTTCGGGCTTCCAACACTTTTGTTTCCTTGTGGTGTTTGTTCAACTGAGTGAATGTTCTATGAAGCGCCACTTCTTTCTCTTCATTTATTTCTTCATAGGATCTTTCCCAATTAAACTCCACAGGTTTTTATTTCGAATTTGGTTGGGAAAGAATACTTTACAATTAATTCTTAGACATTTGTTAATGAAGACCTGTATCCTGCTGATGTCTATGTTACGAACGAGCTATCTATTTTCGAATTTCTTGATAACTTTGAAAACGGGTCATATGCATATTGAAGTCCCCCAAGTCGACAATTAAAAAAATAGTAAACTATAAATATAACAATGAATAATTTTAATAACATAATATTTTAAAATTGGTTTTTTGACCAAAACTGGTTTTATGCATTTTGGTTGCTTAATGTTGATATTATGACACTCAATTTTGCTCTGTCGTTATTATAGCACAAGTGCTTTTTCTTTATTATTAAAGTGTGACCTCCGCAAAAGAAATCCATTAAATTTATGTAGTCATCAGTTTTGAAGAGCGTGGCTTAACTGTATTTTGTTTTTGTTTTTTAAAAAAATAAGCCACTTATCGGAGAACTCATGAACTACGTTCACTTGTAGTTTATCAGAGAGGTCGCACTATGCATTTTTACAGAAATTCGAAGAATTTTTAAGATTTATTTTTATTTATTTATAAATGCATAAAATTTTGTACAAAACACGGTCGATAAGCATTATTAAACACTCGGACCTTCTTTAAGGCACTCGCTTTGCTAGTGGCTTAAAACAACCCTTATGTTAAATAATGACTTATCTTATCGACCTTGTTGTATAAATAACTTTTGTGGTACAAGCACAATTGTGAAAATAAATGCAATGAACAAATGGGTCGTCTAACAAAAACCTACTTGATTAGGCTGGTAACTGTTGTTGTGTGTGTTTTTTTAAATTGTCTTTTAATGGTGAAAATTAGTTTTACACCCAAGAAGGACTTTCATTTTATGAAATCCTTTTGAAAATATACGAAAAACTAATTTTAAAATTATTTGATATAATAACAGTCATATGGCACGACCTGAATCAACAAAATGTACAGTTCAGGGTTGTACCAAACTCAAATTGATTTGGAAAAGCTAACCTTTGTTTCAATTTAATAATTTTTTTATACAACTAGATCGATAAGAGAAGTCATTAAACACTATTAAGCATTTTAAAGTCAAGTGCTTTTAGGAAGGTCCGCTTATCGACCGTGTTTTACAAAACTGTATGAATTTTCAATTTAATTAACAAAAAAATCTAAATTTAATTAAATTTAAATTTAATTTAATTTTAAATTAATAGTTAAAAATAGTTATTTATACAACAAGGTCGATAAGCATTATTAAACAATCGGGCGTTCTTTAAGGCACTCTTTATGTTCGTGGCTTAAACCAACCCTTGTGTTTAATAAACTTATCGACCGTATTTTATACAAAATTTTATGCTTTTTTTAAAATAAATTTACACAAAAATAAAAATAAAATAATCGCTTTATTAAAACGTTGGAAGCAACATATTTCAAATTTTTAATTTAGAGCTTACTAAATTAAAAATTTGAATTATGTTTCATCCATCTCTTACTCATAGCCGCAAGGCATAGTTCAAAGCTTTCCGATAGGTGGTTTTATTTTTAAAAAAAAAACGTTAATACTGAAAAAATAACAGATAAGACACGCTGATCAAAACTGATGACCATATAAATTTAATGGATTTCTTTTACGGAGGTCACACTTGAATAATAATATAAAAGCACTAGTGTTTTAAAGAATTCATTAAAGCACTTGTGCTATGATAATGAATTTGACAAGGCAAATTTGAGTGTAATAACATCAATTTAAACCAACAAAAATAAATAAATTATATTTTAAAAATTGGTATGAATAGGTGCTAGTTCTTATGTGATCCGAAATCACTAGGAATGTAACTTAACACTATAAGTTCACTATAAGCTTTAATAACCTATTTTACATGTGTATTGAATACTATTTTGTGTAATTCTGAGAAAATACCAGCTAATCGATAATTCAAAATAAAAACCTTTCGCAGCGCCTTTTTCAAATTGTGGAACAAGTGAGACACAGTGTGATTAGTAGAGTGAGATGAGAATACTCACAATGAAAATGGTTTGACAACAATATGCAAATTCATTAAATTGGTGACAATTTGCGTGCAAATTTTGAATTATTTCAGCACTCCGTGCAGAAAAGTAAACCGTTACAAAACCAATTTGCGTTAAGAAAAGTCTACTTTTCGATACGGAATTGCCCAAAGTACCTATTTTAATTCACGAATGCTAGGTAGCCTATTAATTTTCTCGTAGGTGTTCTATCTATCTTCATCTATCTGTTTCAAGGTTGTTTTATTTGCAAAATTAAATAGATAATACAATATCTGCATTTCAATTCGTTTTATATTAAACCCAATAAATATGAAACCGACTTCTATTTGAGTTTGGCCAATACAATGAAAATCGTTTACGAAGGTCACACTTTAATAATAATAAAAGTACTCATGCTATAAAAACGACTTTGACAAAGCAATTTTAAGTGTCATAATATCGATTTTAAGCAACAAAAACGCATAAAATAATTGAAAATTTGAAAATTAATAGCCAATACTTTGCAAATTGCTTTACAATTATTACAGCCACTTGATAAAATAATCGTTAATTTTACGATGGGAAAAATTAGAGTTATTAGAGTTTATACTGTTTACTGGAAACCTATTCCCAAATTGTAGTTATAAAAAGATAGAAAGGAATAAAATTGAGATTAAAGAGAATTCCAATTCCACTACGAGCAGTATAATAGTACGTTTTATGAATGGTTTTTCCTAATAAAGGCCAGTCATTGATTAAATTGTATCAAACCTTGCTCCAGGTCGTGTTTTACCCGTTTCCAATTTTACGTTGACCAGTTTTTTTCCTGATTATCAGACAATTGTTCTTTGATTGCAAAAGACCCCGTGATGATGATTTGATTATTGATGTGACCATTTTCATTAAAACGTAATAAAATTTCTTCAAATTATAGAAAAATTTGGAAAAGATATTAAAGACAAGTCGCAAATTTTTTTATAAATAGTAAAAACAGCTAATTATCCTAATTATCTAATAATAAATTAAATTTTCGTAATGAAAATAACCCCAAAACTAGATAATTCGTCTATTTTCCGACCATTTTCATTGTTATTGATAGTTCCCGTCCCATAAATAATTGCCAGACTGAAAATTTGTCATCCCGCTTAAATTTAATTAAGCTGTGCCTCCGACTCTTCCATTGAGCTTGATGTATCTGAATTTAAATGAGCTGGATTTAAAGAGTCCAATCTACAGTGCAATTCCCATGAATAGCCGCGAAATAATATTTACGCTTAAAGCCGTATATTTATTTAAATAATTTAAAACTACATCCAATTAAAATAATTTTGTCTGGACAAACACATTGCATTTATTATATAAATGAAATTTATTTTACTAGTTATATAAATTTTTGCTTTATTTTTTATGAGTTTTTTTGTTGAAATTTCAAATTTAATTTTGTACAATAATTCTTGTTTAAATATTAGTTAATTTTTAAATTATTTATGTAATTTTCAAATAAAAGAGTAATATAATTAAAATTGTGTAATTTCAATATTGGTTATAATTAATATTTTAATAGATAACATATATTTATTTGGTTTTCCACTTTAAGCTGAAATTACCATATTCCATATGAATTCTATATTCATTTCAAGACATTATACAGTTCAGTATTCTAGAAGAAAACCTAGCCGCCGACTCAAATAGATTATAGAGAAATTTCCAATAGTGAGCAATTGTGGCACATTACATCACTTCTTTGGAAAAAGCTAAGTTTTCGATTATGATTGCAAAAAGTCAATTCATTTAATTGAAATAAATAGTAAACAGGTCGACAACAAATAATTTCTATAAAATGAAATTGCATTTGAGACACGTGCGATGAGTGATGAGCAAAAGCAGACGACAAATAGTGGAATTACAAATACAGAAATGATTTGTGCGATAATCTTCTTCAATTAACACCTCAGTAGACTTTTATCTTTTCGTATGCCTAATTGTTCATCGCCTAATTATTATTATCGTATGGTATAAGATAATTTTAAATTACAGAACAATGTCAAGCATATCAATGTATCGAATAGACTTTTCATCTCCTCTGTGTAGTTCAGTGAGACCGCCTTCCAGTTTCCGAGCAGGGCAATCGTTGACGATGTGGTTGATTGTTTGTTTAGGTCACCCGCACGAACAGGATGGGTCCTCGCTGAACCTCCATTTTGTCATCAGGTTGTTGCACCTGACACGAAACCTTTTTAAAGTTGTCCAGTATTTCCTGGCACGATCGAATCCAGGGACAGCCACCGCACCGTCCGTTATTAAATGTCCGTTTTGAGGAAGATCTGAGAACCAAGAATCCCTCCAGATTTTGCTCATATTAATTTGTTCCTCGTTGATCTCAAAGAAGAAGTTTTCCTCGATTTTATTCTTGTTCTAGGGGGGCACAGCAATTCATTGTACAACAAAGATTGTTCTTCGTCTTTGAACTTGAAGAAAAATTTCGTTGCTGCTGCTTCCCGCCTGATCTTTGGAGGCGCGATATTTAACAGAACTGGAAGCCATCTCAAATCGGTGGATGTTAAAGTTCCGGAGACTAACCTTATAGACTGGTTTAACGCACTATTCTTCATACCAGTGCATCATTTTCGGCCGGCGCATAGACCAGTGCAAGAGTCGCTCTTCGTAATGCGTCAGCTGGGGCTCCCCAACTAGTGCCTGCCAGTTTTTGTACGATATTCACTCTGGTAGCTAGTTTCTTGAACAGGCCGTTCAAATGGTCCTTAAATGATAGGGTTCTGTCCAGCTTTACTCCTAAATAGACTGGGTTGGGATAATGTGTCAGCTGGACATTATTGAAATTAATGGACAGTGTTTTTGGTGCTTCGCGATGGGGGAGATGGAAAGCTGATACCTCCGATTAATCGCCTAATTATTCAATATATATATTATATTATAATAGTTTAATAACAAATAGAACCAAGTAGGTGAGATTCATTCTAGAAGAGTACGAGCAACGTTTCGACATCCAGAATTGGAATTGATTTTGAATTAAACTCGAGATCTAATTTCATTTAAATATCCATAAAATCATTCAATTAAATTTATGTAAATTTACAACAAAAATATTTCGATTCCTTAAGTAAATATAATATTTAATTGTAAACGTTCTCCATACAAATTTTCATAGCTTGGATAGGATACAGCAGTATAGACCAGGGGTTCCCAACCTTTTTCAGCCCTCGGCGTCCCTGCATACATTCCACGGCGCCGCGGCGCTCAGTTTAGGAACCCCTGGTATAGACAAAAAACTGGATTTTACTATAACACATAGAATTTAAATGCTTTTCAGAAAATAAATATCGTAGACAACATTACGATATTAATTTTATCAATAACATTAGTGAAGTACAAAATCACATAATCCAAATTCTATTTAATTGTCAATTGTAAAATTTTAGCAAAAAATAAATAGATTATTTGATTCTTCTAAATAAGTGCAAAACATTACTTTTTAGCGAAGACTCAAAACGATCATTAATTGTGAAAAAGTATTAAATGAACGATATTTCAATATTTGAATATAAGTTAAATTTTACAATTATATATTATTCTATTTTTAATTTGATTTTAATTTTACAAAATATTTAAATCAAACCGAAACTACTAATATTAATCTGTGTCTATTCCCTAGAGCACGACTGTAATTTCAATCCGATCTAGTTAATCAAAGCCGGCTCTGGAAATCACCCCCAATGCAACGATTTTAATTGAATCCCGCTGCACCTGAGGAAGGGGCGGTCTCGTGCTCTTCAACACATATCCGCACAACATAAATAAAAGCTTAAAGCATGTAAACGTTGGTAAATAATGATATATGCTTCGTTTAAAGTCAGCATTGAAAAGTGAAGAGGAACAGGCAGCGGCGGAGAATCGTAGTAGGCCTAGGTTTATTGCGTCCACCACGACGACTGCGATTGCGACGACAGTAAACGATGGAGTACACACGAAAAATTGCGATGATAACGATCTACAACAACGAGAATTCAACAGATCGCAGCGCAATTATATATAAGGCAACGGGTTGCGAATATTCCGCAGACTGACCAGCCCGTCATTCATCATCATTCTCGCTTCAATACCGCAGTTGGATGCGAGGATTGCGCCGTGTTTCAGTGTGATTTTCTCTAGAGTGATTTGTTGAAGTTTAAAGTTCGACACTTTTCTAAGATTAGTTCAGTGATAATAAGAAGATACTCTCGTTTTACGAAGAAAAAAAATTATTAAAGAATTCAAGTGCAAAATGGCTAAACTGTGCATCTTTGTGACCCTACTTCTGGGACTGTGCGGTGAGTGAAACAGATTTGAAATCATAATTTTAAAGTTTAATTAAAATTTAAAATAAGGGTGGAATATAATAAATTTAAAAAAATTCTTAAAAATAAAGGTGATAAATTTATAGAATAATCATTAATACTCGTTGTTAAATATTAAAAACCTAGAATTGAACTATTTACCAATACTTCAAAATTTAAAAAAAAAAATTAAAACAATTCCAAATATTTTTTTAAAATTTAATAGAATTAAATTTAAAAAAACCTACACAATCAAAATGATTTTTAATAGAAAATTACTTCAATCGAATATATATTTACAGACACTAAATAGTTTTTTTTTAAATTTAAACATAGAAATTAAACAATTAAAAACTAAATACTATAGTAATCTTCAAATTTTTAAATTTATTTCATTTTAAATGGAAAAAGTATTAAAAAATTCGCTGAAAAATTAAAGTGAAATTATAGTGTGTGCAAAAAATATATAAAATATTATTTCTTTGGTGCTAAACACTGCCTGGTTCCTTTTGATCCATAATGCAAAGAAAATCTGTAAAATGTAAAAGTAAACCGGGAGTGAAATAAGATGGAGCTCAAAATTAAATCATTCTCCTTATATACCTTTTGTTTTTATAGAGTTTGAATTTAAAACAAAATTAGCACTTCTTCAAAATATTAAAACCTAAATTTGAATTAAATACTTTCCAAAACTAAGTATTGATAGTTTTTTAAGCAGATAAAAGTGATTTTTATTAATTTAAAAACTTTACTTTAAATTTGATAAAGAATTCTCTATGTAAAATAAATCCGTTTAAGATTTAAAAATATTTTATTTTCAAAGCAATGGATATCCAATTTTAAATAATTTAAAAAAAACAAAATTGTTTCTTAATTTTAACGATTCAAACAATCAACAATTACTCCATCTACTTATTTTGCATTCATTTAAAGAGTTTAAAAACTACTTTTAATTGCAGTTTAAATTAATTAAAATTCATATTTGTTTTAGAGATTTATTAATTCAACTTTCGGTTTCATTTTGTGTTAAAAAATCAAATTGAAAGAAAACTTATATTATTTTTAAAGTAAAACTCATCAAAGAGGATATATTCAATAATAAATAATATTTAATAATGCTTATCGACTGTGTTTAATACAAAATTTTATGCAGTTTTAAACAAATTAGCACAAATTTTTAAGCAATTGATTTTTTAATTTAAACTTAAAATTTAGTTCTCGACGAATCATCAACTGTAACCGGTCTGGGTTTAACCAATTGGTTTTACGAAATCAAAGTATCAAGCCCATTTTATTCCTTTGCCAATCTTCACAATTGAATATCAAGACAGACTATTCCTTTCACACTTTCATCTATATACAATCATTGAAAAGCAGCAAATTACTTGTACTAGTACAGCTGCGCCTCAACTACAGTATTAGGTATACCAATAAGTTTTCGCAATTTTACAACAGATCTCGTAACTTGATTTTTATTCCATTGGTCCACATTTCATCCACATTCATTGGAAGCTAATATTCAATAAAAATCTAATAACTGCCATTATTTTATAGATAACACATCTTCCGGATTCTGTTTTAATCGTATTTTAAGGACAAAATTTCAATTTGAAAACCAAATAACCTTTTAAGACGACATTTTGTTAAAAAGAAATGTGTAGAATTTGTCAATTCTGTGAATAAAGGAAGTTGGTTTACTTAGATTTATTTTGAATTGGACCATGATATAATTTGTATGAAGTTTCGATTCACAAAAAATTTATAAAGAACATATTCGTGGAAATATTTAAATGGTCGTCCGGAAATAATAGAACATTAGTTTATGAATTAAAATTCAATTTAAAAATCAAATAACCTTTTAAGACGACATTTTGTTAAAAACAAATGTGTAGAAATTGTCAATTCTCTTAATGAAGCAAGATGGTTTACTTAGATTGATTTTGAAATGGACTAAGAAATTTGTATGAAATTTATAGTCATAAGCACATTTAAAAATCCTGGACGAAAAGAAGAAAAGACAAAATGGGGTTTTGACTAATTTGTATGAAATTTAGCCTTGTTTCTTTTTTATGTAAATGATTTAGTATACAATTGAATAAGAAATCAACGATTAACACATTATACGATAATTAAACTTGATAGAAATTAACTTGTTAAGTAAATGGCGTATGCGGTGAAAATTGGCGAAATGGTTGCAATTTTTTAATATACGAGTACTCAATTGTTTAACTACAAAAATACAAATTTGCATTTGCAGATTATTAGGTTAAATTTAAACAATTGCCAATTATCTTCACAAACTGCAATATCTTTAGAGTAAATAGATGATAATTGAGTAAATTAGACAATGATATATCAAACTTAGATCCGTCTTGACTTGTCTTTATCTGCTTCAATTCGAAACAATAAATAATTTAAAGTGGAGAGACTTTAGTCGGCCGCAGATGGTCACACGCCTCCCCGAGCTGATAAGGTTATGATTTGAGGGTGCTAATCCAAATTGGAGCCATAAAACTTCCTCCCAATGATAAGATTTTCCACCACCAAAAAATGGCTCTGTCCAATTGGCGGAATTATTATCGTTCATTCGGCTCTGATTTGGGATGATGCAACGGGCAAAAAAACTGTCCAAAATGCCAAAATTAGCCCAATTTATCAATCATTTGGAGTGGATCCAGATAGGGAGATCTCCCAGCCCCGGATTAGATTAGCCAAAAATTCACAGTCCGTTTTGTTTTACAATTGTCGCAGATAAAATTCGCGATAACGAGGATTGTCTATAAATTTCAAGTCATTGTCAAAATCGATAAAATGGCATCGGTTTTATCAGTTGAACATTTTTTCCTCCATTGGAAGATCATAAAATAGATTAAAAGTGCATTTCCAAATGGGCTGGCAAATTTTCAACTGACCGAATTGCTCTGGCATTGATTGACTGACACATTTTTTCAAGTAAATATTTGGATTTCGCAATGCAATTAATTTTGCAGCCCATTTCACTTGATCAATAATGCTCTCATTTTTATTTATTTCACCCCATTTTTATCTCGATTTAAATTTATAGCGAATGTAGAATTGTTAAAGACAGTGTTTTGTTTTTAAATATAATAAAATGAGTACACAAATACTCTTTCAACCCAAGAATGAATGTATCGTTTATTTTAAACTAACAGGTATTGCAGAATAAATAGGAATACATTTTTTTTCAATACCTTATAATTTCTAGGTTTAAATTCTTGGCGGATCGGAGTGATTGGATCATTTTCCAACCAGACTAGGTGTAATTAATTGACTATTAATACACTGTAAAACGTAGTCAATGAAAATCAAAACCCTTTGATTGAGGTTGAGACTCCAAATGTTTTTTATAAGAATTTCTTCAATTTCAATATTAAATATTTTTAAAAAATCGAGACAAAGTTCAGTTACTAAACTTATAATTGTTTTTTTTTGCAATTCTGTATGTGAAGTGCCACATTTTTTCATCAATCTCAGTACGTGAAATTCTAGTTCACAAAAGGAGTGAAAAAAATCCTTTTTTGCACTGTTTTGAAAGACAAAAGACTAATCACATTTCACATATTTATCGATTTATTTATTGTACCAAAGTTTATTTATTAACTCAATGTGTTCTAATAGAAGTCAATAGAATTAAATTTTTCCGTATATTTAGTCCAATTTAATTATTCGTAAAAAATTACTCATAATAAAAAAAAACTTTCAGTTCACACATTCCTAACATAAATAACTATTTTTAAATCATATGATTTAAAAATCATATGATTTAAAAATAAGCTATATTCTTAATTTTTTCATTTCGTTTTATTAATCATTGCACATTTATACATTATAATGGTTTATTAATTTATTTTCATTAATTTAACTAATTTAATTCGAATTGTACTACTTAAGTATTTTTAAAACTTAATTATTTTTAAACCCAGAATTTTTAATAATTTTTTAAAGTGTATTTCAATTCATTTTAATCAAAAGTTTAATAAGAATTAATCAATTAATTTTGATATAATGGTAAAAAAAGTGAATATATTTATGAAAAACAATTATTAATAAGTGGATGGTGAACAGCCATACCCCCCTCCACGTAATTAGCTCTAACTCTCCCTGCATAACACAATTTCTTATCTGAACTATTTTATTGCAATTGATATTGTAATTTGTTTAAATGATATGAGGAGCATTGGGTTATGAAAAGATAAAAGTGTTATTAGATCCGCCGTTCACTAGGGCAGTATAGGTCTAGACACTTTACAGTATAGGTTTAATGTTAGAAATGAATGTTAATATGAATTATCACCTATTTACGGACTATAGCAATCATGAGAACATGTTGTGAGAATGTTTACTCCTTGCACTGATAATCCTTTGTTGAAATTGGAATATAGATTTTACACTTCAGCATTCGATTATTTATACTTGTTATAATAATACTACTATAATAAAGCTAATCAATAGAAATCAAATTTGCCCCACAGCTGCATATACCCATCCCATTACTAAATTATAAAAACCATTACTTTACTAAAATAATTTGTTCCTTAACATTGTCTATTACATGGGATAAGTAATAGGGTGGGATAGGTTAGGGTTAAGCACTTATAATAAAAATAAATCCTTAATTTTTTTTATTTCAGAGCAGCCATGTGACAGAGATATGAACAAAAATAAAATTGTTCTGTAAATTGTTTCTAGATTTCCTGTAATTCATTCAAATAAATCATTTAATACCAACTACTTAAAAGCAATTTAAAAATTTTCCAAGCATTTGATATTTATATAGGCATAAAGATATTTTTATATAAATATTTACAAAAAATAACTATAAATTTTAATAACTAACCTAAACCCATTCTTCCTACCATAGATCACGTGCCTCGTATAAATACACTTAAGTTTTAGCCAAATATTTAAGAGTAATTACCAAAACAATTACTAATAAAAAAAATATTGTTATTTTGTTGTCTTTATAATTTGAATAAAGATTATGATTTTCTGAATAAACAGAATCATTTGAAGAGCGACTGTCAATAATTGGCTTATCATTTATCATTTTTATTGGGCTTCGTAAAAATTCCGCCACTAGATAAACCCCTTTAGCGCAAACCAAGTTTTCTCTTTGGATTTGCGCCATCAAATCACCTCTTCTCTCGAAACAAAAAAAAAACAAAAGCTCAAATAATTTTTAATGGAGGGTAATTTCTATTGTAATTCTTCTTCTTTTCCCGGCTGATAAGACGGCCAGAGAGACTCTACTGGCCATAAAGCCGTGTTAGAGACAAGCTCCAACAAATCATCACCTCATTGCAACGCTTTTGCGACAAATTCAGTGTTTTTCACCGAATTTTATGGTCAGTTTAGAAGACCGCAAAGCCTTCTAGTATTTTAATTGTTTGACAGCAATTTGTCTATTTTTAATAACTTATTTTTTTACAATTTCGTGCGTAAACGAATTTTATTACACTCCAATTTTATTTTTTTTATACAATTCTATTGAAAAATATTTACATTTTAGTAGCCAATGCTTCCTATAGAAAGTAATCCATAATTCAATCCTATTTAATTATGCATTTTTCAGCACTCACAAATAATCATAAATCGTTTAAATACACAAAATTAATGCTTTTTAATAATATTTAATGACAAAATTATAATTTTAGATAATTTGAATATATATTTTGACATTTTTGTTGCCACTACAATGAAGTAGGCCATGATTTGTTAATCAAATTGAGGTTTTTCCCATTAAATGGCCAAATTTACAATTTTTCTTAAATGTTGATTGAGCTCTCTAATTCTGGTTTAAATGATCGGTACATTAATGATACAGAGCAATGTTTTTTCTCCATGATATATCGAAAAATTGAGAAATTTCGCTTGACAGAAACGTTCCTTAATTGTATGTGTTTCGACCATTATTAAGTACTTGGTTATCATCTTATTCTGTAGTTCATATTACGCACAAAAACAACTAATAAATATACGAATTGTATAAAATTTTGTAAAAAACACATAATTAAACACTCGTATCTTTTAGAAAGAAGACAAACTTTACTCGTGTTTAATTATGGCTCATTTTTCTCACACTTTGATTGAATAACTATTGGATAGATATCTTATATTAAAAATAATCTAATGAAATATAGAATTGAATAAAAACGTTTTAAATAATGAAATATAATTGAAACAGAAAGTTAAATAATGTATATTAATGAATTTTAAAAAAAATAGTACAAAATTGTTCAATATTTTTGGAACGGAATGTAAATTTAAAAATAGGAAATAATCGATATATTTTTGAGATAACAAAAACATGTGTAAAATGACATTTTAGGCACCTATCAGAATTTTAATTTTCTGCTTTGAGTTTGTCAAAAACTGCCGCAAAAATCCTTCAACTTGGTTATTATCATCGCATCAATTCTGGTTGTCGCATTATGAATAGCTCATGATAAGTGATAAGGCCAATCTGGGGACCTTTAAAAGAAATACAATACACACAAAGAGCGCGAGAAGAGGCTCATAAATCTCGGCATCAGACCGATATCATTTCGTATCACTTGTCAAGATCACTTTAATTGAATTATTAATGCTAATAAATTGCGTTCGGGTTTTATATAATCGGAGGGTTTCGTTCGTTCAGTCCATCATTTGTGTGTAGGAAATGACAATTGAGTGGTGCCGCAGATGACAGATGGAAGATGATCGCAGTAGCAATGGCAAATTTATACAAAAACAACAAAAATCGCATGGCCTGTGTGGATTTCAAATGGAGATCTTAATTGGAAGAGTCCGAGATTTTCTCTGAAGCTTTTGCAAAACGCTCAAATTGCTGCTAAAAAATATCACAATTGGCTGCGACAGACAATTGAGAATTAAATCGTTGCAAATTTTATGCAATTCTTGACAGTGCAACGAGACGAGAAATAATGACCATTATCGTCAAAGTAATCGGTGCATTGTTGATTAATGCCGACGACTATTCCTCATTTACCATATTATTGTTGGCGTTTTTTTAGTTCATTGCACTTTCAGCCGGCATTCACAGATAAACAAATAGATGAAAAATCGGTCCACTTCCGATTCCACTTGTTTCCGCGATCAAACTTAAGGCCTGCTTATACAATATGCAAAATTGGTCTTTTGTTTTTTTTTCCTTCAAACTGTCAGTGCCGTAATAAATACAAAATCTATACCTAATATGAAGTGGTTCTCGTTATTTCAACGTTGTCATTTTGTTATTTTTAAACTTAAAATGAAAATTTTCCTCTATATCGTCAGTAATTCTAAATATTGATCATCACAAACAAGATGGCTCGAGAACTCAAACCATTTTTCCTCAAACAGAATATTAAATAAACTTTCGTTCTTTTGAATTTTCTCTTCTGATTATCATTTTAAATTAAAAGATAGATTAACGAGTATTTTACGGTTATAAGAACACTAACTTATGTCTAAAAATATAGTAATAAATTGTAATTTTGTTTTTGCAAACTAATATTAGCATTTAGACATTGATTTGAGTTGCGTAATGCATTCCTTTTTTTATTAGTGAAAAATATAAAGTCATAATCTACTACAAACTGCACATTTTGTTGACCCAAGCCGTGCCAAGAGATTACGTAATATATTTTTAAAATCCATTTTTCGTGTCTTTTGAAGAGGATTACTTTTTTTTAAAAAATGTGTCATCTTAAATAGCTATCATACGTCGTTGTTTCCACCTCAGCTTTTATTTGCATCAAATTATATAAACCACCTT
>JXOV01008280.1:0-19412 GCA_001014945.1 Clogmia albipunctata | reverse complement strand
TTTAGCACGTGTGCTTTTTCTTTATTATGAAAGTGTGACCTCCGTAAAAGAAATTCATATGGTCGTCAGTTTTAAAGGTTGTGGCTTACTTGTAATTTGCCAGTATTAACGTTTTTTTTTTTAAAACCACCTATTGGAAATTTTTTTTAACTACGCCTTGTGGCTATAAGTAAGAGAGGGATGCAAAATATTTGAAATTTTTAATTTAGTGCCGCTTAACAAACATTTTAATAAAACAATTTTTTTTTATTTTTGTGTAAATTTATTTTAAAAATTCATAAAAATTCATAAAAATTTTGTATGAAACACGGTCGATAAGCATTATTAAACACTCGGGCCTTCTTTAAGGCAAAACAAACCTCGTGTTTAATAATGACTTATCGATCTTGTTGTATAAATAACTATTATATATTGATAAAAAAATAAAATTTGTTTCTAAATTTTAGTTTACGGTCTTTAACTCGAATCAGCTGATGGGTTTTTACAAGATCGCACTTTTTGCTTTTAAAAGACATGAACTGATAGGAATGTTGCTAAATGGTGTGAAAAATTCCTCAGTTGTCTGTTATCATCTCCATTAATAATAATAAGTGCAACGATTTATCGACTTTGTTCAGTAATAATTCTAATTAATTAGGATGGGCGTTTGAAGTGACCAATTAAGCCATTGTGTCGAGTTGATAAGAAGGTGGCCAGTTGCTATCTGTGATAAACTCTAAGTGTGTGTGTGTCGTGTTTTCGCGCGATTTCTCTCTCTCGGCGGTTCTGCCAATTGTGTGATAAAATCGGTGAAATTGGCTCTGGCCGAAGAGCCTCGGAATGAACCTGAAACAATTGCGGAAGCGGACAATTTGGGATGAGGGCTTTAATGTGGCAATGAGCGAGGAAAGATAAACAGTTTTAGACAAATAAACTAGTTACTAAGAGGTTTTTAGATAGAGAAATATTAGATTATTGTTTAAAATCTTTGGTGCAAAATGTCCTATTTTAATAAGTGGATCCGGGGCCATCACAGCCCCAACTCCTACAATCCGAGGAGCAGGAGCAAGTCCCTCGATGTCGAGTCTTTGGAGATTTCCGGTATTAGAATGGTCATGCAAAATGTAAAGAGATTTTAAGGGTTTTCCGTCTGAATTTTGAATTAATTTGTAATTTGGTTTTGATTTCAGAAAATGGCAGCTCATCATCAGCAATTGGCCGCTCAAAGTAAGTTTTTAAGACTGTTTTGTAGTTTCATAGATGATCCAAGTGTTCAAGAATTTAAAATTTATAAATTATCCTAATCAATTTTGATTTTCAGCAATTTATTAATGACTAAATGTTTAAATTTCTCTTAGTTTTCAGGTTTAAAACATTAAATAATTATTTTATTCTGAAGACATTTAAAAGTTTAGTTTTCGAGAGGAGGCGTAGCCGACGTTGCAAATAGTCATTCTATAGAACTAATGTGAAAGCCCAGAATTGAATTCTTTTTATTTCAGTTTTATTTAAACCGTAAATAACGTAGAAAATTAATAAAGCTTAAAACTACGGTCGATTCTCGATAATTCAAAACTCGAGGGACTCTTAAAATATATCAGGAGGTTCCATTGCTACTGCTCAGTAACATTTTTGAGAGAAAAGGCACTTGAAATGCAGCAACAACAAACATGAAACTTCGAATTGTCGAGTAGTGGACGCCGATGAGTTCGCTTTACCGCGTGGTTTTGTTAAATAGCAATTCAGTTCAAAATATCAAGAGATTTTGTAAAGATCTCTTCATAACTTTGAATTATTGAGCGGTTGTAATTATTGAGAATCGTCTTTTTCATTTAGGAGACGTTGATAACATTTTGATCGATGTTTGACGTTGATGGAATAAGTATTAAAAGTTAAACAGATCAAGAAGTATCAATGAAGTGTAGTCTTTTCATTCTTATAGTATTTCCCATTCTTCATTTATTGATGTTATGTTGGGTTAAGCGTGTAAGCCACACTCGGGAGCTTTAGTTCATAAACATACAAGAAGCTTCTCTATAATCGATTATTAGTCTTACGACGTCGATTACGAACCTCCCTACGATGGGTTGCATCTTTCATTCGTCCACACTTCGGATCATGGTTTAGTTGGGTATTAAAGGTCGCTCTGTTAGTCCGGGTTTCAATTGGTTAGTTTGAGGATAGGTTTTGGATTGTAGGATCATGGGTTGTCCGACCGGGGATTGCTTGAATACCTTCTCTTGATAGTGTTTCAATTGTCATAAATCTTTAGAATGTAAAGCTGAGGTGTATACACTCCTCCTTATGAGCGGCGGTCGGACTAGATAATGTTAGTCCCTACTCCCTACGCTTTTATTTCTGTTTTATAGTGATACCAGGATAATTTATTGTTGTACTTTATTGAGTGCTACTGTTTGCTGAACTGACTAAAGTCGTCATAATTAATTTTAAAATTTTTCCACTGTGATCCCAGGTCGACTGAGGCCGAATGATAATTATCCACTTGTGTTCCCTAAAGTTGTTGTCTAGACGAAATTCAAAGTAGTCCCATGAAAGGGAGTTGACTTATAATTAAATATAATACAAAATTTAAAACCCTCCTGGTCAGAGTGTCCTTAAGACTTATCTGCAAGTGTACTCTACATTTATCATATTGAATTTCTTTACGACCTCTGTAAAAAAAAATTTATTGTTGCATATATGTAGTAATTTATGTGTCAAAATTGAAAATTGTATTATATTACTCAAACAGTATAGTGATTGATTGATTATTTCTGAAGAGGAAATACTCGTAAATGTAAATATTTATGTTTAAAATTATGAAAGGGGGATTGTGTAAAAAATATTTGTCAATTTCAAATTAATATTTACTTTAACTATTTATTCTTGTACAGTGTATGTCACTTTGGTAATTTAAATAATATATTTAGAATTAAAATAGCATAATCATTTTTTAAAAATATTTATTTAAAATTATTTTGCAAACGACACAAATTCTTAACTATTATTCTTGAAAAATTAGATTTATTGAAATAATGAAGCAATCAAAAAACGACATTTTATGGGCCAAATAAAAAAAGGGAGAAAAATCCTTTTATAGTTGCAAACAATATTATTTGATTGATTTTTTGTAAAGTGCAAATATTCTTATATACAAATATTTTATTTTAAAATATGGATAGGGAAAGAGTGTAAAAAACCAATCGTTTTATTAGAATTACATTTTTAAAATATTTATTATCTACATTTTGGTTGCATCAAATGGATATATTTTTAGTTTTTTTTGTTGTTTTTATTTTAAAAGTTCATACAATTTTGTAAAAAACACGGTCGATAAGCATTATTAAATACTCGCTACGCTCGTGGTTTTTCAAAATTCCTAGAGCTTAACAATGCATTATCTTATAAATAACTATTAATGATTTATTATAATACAGTGTATTTGCCTTTTGCTGATATTCACGTAAAAAATTATTTGATATTAAAATGACAATGAATAGTTTTTAAATATTTATTTAAAATTACGAGCACATTTGAATTGGAAAATTATTAAATAATTTTTCCTACAAGTGCACTTTTATTTGAATATTTATTTTGCAATGCTATAGACATTTTGTTTTGCTGATTATATAAAAATTTATTTTCTCAATATTGCTATTTTATATTTTTACATTTTTCTTGTTTGTGAAATCAATTTCTAATCTACATTGTTTCTTTGTTTGTTATTTTAATTTTATTTATTTGTGTTATTTTATTGATAAACGATAAAAGTGTTTTATATTTTCTTAAATTTATTTTCCAAATCAAAACTTTTATATAATATTTTTAAATTAATATTTTCAAGTACATTTACAACAATTGTTATAGGAGATATTTTCTTAAATTCAGTTAATTGTGGAAATAATAAAAAATTGTATTAAATTGAATTTAATCATTTGATTTTCATCGACGAAATAATAATTAACACCATACCCGGCGTCTCCTCATAGGAAAATCTCTTTGATTATTATTATTGGTTTTTGAATAAAAATATCGCTTTTGTAATAAATTTTTAATCAGAAATCCGTTCATATATGTTGTTAATATGATTAACAGCTCATTTTTGAAGGCAAAAAAAGTAAATAACTTAAGTAATTAAAAAGATATAAAATACGAAACTCTCACAATTTTTACTCTTTTTTACGCTTTCGACTATTTGTTGTTGGGATTTAAAAAAATAATTGGCGCGCTTTCATACAACAACAAATTTTATTTCAAATATCCGATATCTCGTTTCCTCTTGTAGTATAGAAACTAATGCTTTCTCGTTCTAAATAAGTAAAACGCGGTTAACGGTTGGAATTTGAAAATTCTATTGTGTTTTTTTTTCTACAGAATAAAATGTTTAGTAGTGTTGGTGTTTAGGGTTTTCTATTATTATTTTTTCCGTGACTGTTTTTCTGAATTGTGATTGTGCCCTTAATTACTAGAAGATTTGGATTTTTATTGTGCAAAGAGGTAAAAAACGTGTATAAAAGATAAACAGTGCTAAATTGTGTTCCACATTTAATGACAACCGTTATTTACAAAAATAATCGAAGGGAAAGTGAAATTTAACTTTTGTTTATGGTGACGATTTTGAGAAAAATATTTCACGGGTGATTTTATCTATGACATTCACTTAATTAAGTTGAAAATGTTTTGTAATAAATAGGGCCATAATAAAGCGATACTTTGGAATAGGAAAACTCTAATTATTCAATTGAAAACGCGCTGCTTTATTGTTTTGAAAATGGTGTATGTACTTGTGTGAGTTTGAATTTTTCGGGCCAACTAGATGCGTTTGTGTGAAAATATGGGGGACTGAAAATGAATGAATGATGAATGGAAAAGGCCTATAGTTTAATTTGGAATGGCAGTTTCACGTGTTGTTTACGTGGCTTGATGGAAAGAAGAGGAGAAAAGGTGGATAAAAGTGGGACAAAGTAGAAAAAAATGACAAATTCTTCTTCCTAAGGAAAAAGTTGGTTCATCTCTGTTTACAAAACAAAAGTGTGTGTGTGGCTGTGTGTGTTTCACCTTCGATCTTCTTCACCTCAATCAGTGATGGCTACTTTGTTTATTATTATGAACTTTGTTTTCACTGCTCTGAGGGACACAGTCTATTGCTGCGATTGTTTTGTGTTTTTCGTATTCTTCGGTGTAAATTAGAATTTCCAATGTGTTTGAGCTCGACTCCTCTCGCTTTCATTTGACTGAAATTGGCAGATTTCGGCGCTTAAATCCGTTCTGGGTTAAGTGATGGGATTTGGCCCGAAGCCAAATGCCGGTTTTCATGTTAAACAAAATAATTCTGTATGAAAAATAGAAAATTTGTTTACAATTTGCCGCTTTCTAATTTATTTAGGGCTCAAGTGTGGAAAGTATGACTATTCCAGCACCAGTATTTATCAGCTTTTAATCGAGGCTTAAAGAGTTTTATAGAGATTATAGTTTTATTTATATTTACTTAAATTAATCATGAAATTTCTGGAGGAATCTACATTCAATTAACGCCTTTTAGGTTGTCAGATTTAGATTTTGTTTTTTTTATGTGACGTCAGACCCCATCAATTTTAGAAGTGAAAAATATTGTCTAATAAGTGTTTATTCATTATTAAGTATTTTGTTGCTAAATTGTCAACAATTTTTTCTTGAAAAAATGTGTTATTTAAGAAAATTGCCAATCGAATTGTACTATTTTATTGGGAAAAAATAGCACGCACAAATGGAATGTTTACTAGAGAATCGATTTTCATTATTTGTACAGATGATGAATGTTGTTATAATTTGCGGTGGTGGTGCTCTCCCAAATGAACCTAATTTCTTGTTGTGTTTCCTCCCCGCATTTCTATTTTCATTCACCTTTGTTCACTTTACAAGTATCGAACGAACGACAAAGCGATAAAATTGTACTGGCTGATGTTTTCGATAACAAATAATGACTTCTCGATTGATGTTTTGAAACGTGTTCGTCTCTCCCGATAAGAGACGAGACGACGACGATGCTTTCCTTCATAGAAAAAATGCGATATTTACCGTGTCGCATTAATTAATTGGAGCTTTTTGGGCGACAATTTGTGATAATAGGTTGTCGAAAAAGTTATTTCGTTTTGGAGTAAAGTGCTGGATAAACTTTTCGGGAACTTTGATGGACGTTTTTGTAGGAGTTGCAATTATTTGCCAAATAATCGTGTTAAATCTCGGTGTTGGCAAATATTTGAGAGGGAATCAAATGCGTGTTAAGCTTTTTTGACGAGTTCTTTTTTTATTATTTTGGAATGATGAGTTTTTAATTATATTTATCGACATTTTTTAATCGTTTGTTATGAAGCCTAATAGTTTTGTTTATGTTACGAGTACTATTTATTATTATCTGTTCGGTTTAGTGGTAACACACTTGACTACGGAGGACATGAGTTCAACTCCTGGGTGGGTCGGATTGACTGTATTCTTTTACAACCGGTCTAGGTGCTATTAATTGACTAATAATGCACTGAAAAACAAATAGTCAACGAAAAGTTAATTCATTGTTGAGGTTGAGACTCCCCATGTTTCTTACTGGAATTGAAATGGGGAAAGCAGTTGCTAGAATTCGTTTATCTATTCCATTCTTCTTGTTTCTATTGCTGTTGATGTTATTACCTAAATGCACAAAGTGATCTACTGGACTAATTCCATTAATCGAGGAATTTGAAAGTGAGACAGATCTTCTCATTTCCATATATTTAGTTTTATCTGTGTTAATCTGTAGTACAACGTCCTTTGCAGTTTCCTGTAACTTTCGTAGAATGTCTTGANAATACATATATTGATATACGGTACTTATTCCATTAATCGAGGTATTTGAAAGTGGAGCAGATCTTCTCATTTCCATATATTTAGTCTTTTCTGTGTCATCAGTAGTCCAACGTTCTTGGCCGTTTCTGGCAGCTTTATTAGAATGTCGAAGGTGGTGTTATGATCCCTGCTGATTATATTGACGTCATCGGCATAAGCTAAAATTTGGTTATACTATTCGAAGAACGTAATGATTATTAGTTAATTTATTTTAAAATGAATCTGTAATATTTGACGTAGAACCCGCTCGAGGATTCTAATTGTAAAGATGCACGATAACGTATCACTGGGTGTATAGTAGACAGCCATACGCCCTCCTCGTATATCGCCCTAGCTCTCTCTGCATATAACAATTCCAGTTCTAACTACCTTGTTGGTATCGATTTTAATAAAGTGATTCCTTTGAGAAGCATAAGGATGGGAAATGTTAAAAGTGTTTATTAGACCCGTCATTTAGCAACGCACACTAGGGCAGTATATGCCCAACGACTTCTCAGGAGAGGATCAATGTTAATAATTTCGACAGTTAGTATGAATTATTAGCTATTTACGGAATAGAAAACATGAATACGTAAAACAAATTGTTTGAATTTATAATTGTTATATTTTCATTTTTTATTTACAAGCTAACATGCAAATATAATGGATTATTTTTATATTAATAATTATTTGATAGAACAACAAGAGGCAATGTGAAAATGAATTTTTGGATTTTTAAAGAAATTACCCCTTATTTTAGAAGTAAACATGGAGCTTTTTCGTTATAGTCGTGCAACAACCGGACTCCTGTCTCTGGGTCTGATTAATTAAGTTAGCTAAATTTTGTTAATTGACAATAAAAGATGAACATCATAAATTATTTAGCGGTGATGGAATTGGCAACACGCACAAATAAAGTTCTATAAAACTAGGTTACAAGGTTTCTTCCTTTTCCTGTTCCTCGGACAATTAAAATTGAGTAATTCTTAATGGGTTTTATTCAATAGTGTCATCATAGTTTGGTCAGTCTATTATAATATTTTAGTTCTATCACAATATTTAAATAACTTTCTTCTATTAACAATAATAGTTTTAAAACAAGTTAGAAAGTTATCAAAGTTTGTTTAAAAGATTATTTTAAAGTTTATCTAAAGTGTTTCTAGTTGAACAATAATAATATTAAATAATGAAATATTTTGTTTAGTTGGGAATTTGCTATTTAATATAAATATATACAAGTAGATAATTTATTTGAATAATATAATTAAAATGTTTAAGACTTTTCAAAGCATCCAATATAGAAATAAGTGATGGAGAAAAATATCTATTGATTTTGGAATAAAGGACAGACGAGGTGTGACTCTGCCATTAGTCATTGGACAATAATGGTAATCTATTGGAGAAATATTTGAAAGGAATTCCTGAATTTGTCACCCATAAAGAAAACAAGGTCAATCGATAAAAGGGAACCGGCCTTGAATGAAGTATCTCTGTTGCTGGTCTAATTTTCCTGGCTATGTGCTGTCGATAAGATTAGAGGGCGCCATTAGATGAGTAAGAGGAGGAGGATGAGGTGGAAGAAGAGGAGCAAAATGAGAACACGAGGCAAAAAGGTCCTTATTGTGCACCCATAAAAGCATTATTGTTTCTGTGCTCTATCATATTGGTCCGACCCAAAGCGCGAACTGAAACGAGGAAAGTGTGAGGACAGGGATGCTCATTCTCTGGCGTATTTGCTTGTACAAATCCCCACGTAATAAACCGCGTCAATTTTAATAATAATAATTGACACTTAAGCGTCGTTTCGCTAATTTATTCATTGTCTTTGCCGAAATTCGCCGAAAATTTATTCAATGCCTCGATATTTGTATTTAATTTTAAACATTGAGATGAGATTTACGGTTTAAAGATGAAATATTTTTACACCTAATTAATTTTGGGAAAGGAATTGGTGGTGGTTCTAATATTAAATGTTTAAAATTCAAACCTATTTTTAGACTTTATAGTCGTAAAATGTAGTTTTTCTTGATTATGCAACAATTGATTTTGTATGGAAATTTTTCTACTAGTTGGCTTTTGATATTTTGTTTTATCAACAATCATTAACCGTGCAGTCGTTTGCTATTTTAAATTTACATTTGTCGATTTTTAAAGTCGCTCTTAAGTCACGTGGAATGTAATTGTATGTAATTGATCTCGTTTTTAAATATTTTGATAAATGATCCTAAATGATTAATTTGTTTATTGTTATTGTCTGATGAACAATTATTTATTTTACTTTAAATCAATTTGAATGACAATGCGGTTTTTTTTAAATATAGAAGTTTTTAATTGAAGTATTGTTCACTGGNTCATCCTTGAAATTGCAATGAAAAAAGTTGGCATTGTAATAAAAAAAAGGTGTACAAAAATGATCTGAACAATTAATATATCCTTTTGCAATAACAGCGTCATACGGCTCTAATTCTACTTACTTACCGACTCTCTCTCGTATCATTGAAGAATTATTTACTGGATTGTAATGCAATAATTTACGGTTGTTGTTTTAAAGTAGTTTGAACTTTAAACAATGACGAGTTGTAAATTTGGGTTCATTGATATCAAAGTTGATAGTTTCTACTTTTTGTGCGACTTTAATATTTAAACAGATGTCTCTTATTTATGGCTCTGTTTTGCGTTTTAACTTGTCATCTAGAGAATTTTCTCTATTTTTGTGGTTATTTCGAGGACGGGTCAATAAGTCTGTTTCTAAAGTCTTACACGGCTGTGACATTGTAAATATTTGTGAGCAATAAAAATGAATACCATCAAGCGACTAAGCGTCCCCATTTAAACTTATAAATTACAGATTAATTGGTATAATTTGATAATTAAATTGCATGTCAATGGAATCTGTATTTTATTAGCAATTGACTGCAATTTTTAAAATTAAAATAGGGCAAGCATTAAAGTTGCTATGATTGTTTATTTGGTAATTTTTACTATTTATTTTTTAATATAGTCTCCTTTAAGCTCCATATATTTAATTAGAATTTCTATGATTGTTTTAACTAGTATAAAAAATTAATTTTCTTAATTTGTCTTACATTTTTATCCACTGTGCGATTTTTTCGAGTTTGAAAGCTGAAAATAGTCATATTGGGTTATATCTAGAGAATATAGAAGATTTTACAGTATATGTTATATTAACCAATTTGGGTATAACAACGGAAGAGGTGAATTCGGAACTGAAGAGGATTTTTTTTTGTTTTATTCTGTAATAAGGGACCAAATTTGTCTAAATTTCATCAAAAGTTGTGTTATCTTATTAGCCTATTCTAGGTTATCGACGTCGATCATACCTTACGAATCTACGTAAATTGTATCCATCTTCTTTTTGGGCGATTAGGCTATATTTCTCTCAAGTTTATTCACTTTGATTGGGTCTCAATAAACTCATGGTTTACCAAAAATCCTGAAATAATGAAAAACCCATTTGGATTATGATTAAAATGCGTTAAACATAGCTATAAATTAATTTCACTGTGTGTTGCAAAAGTGGTAAATCGCGGCACGTTTTGCAAGGACTGGTACCTCATTCTCAATATTTATCCAAGATATAACCTTAGCAGTGTTAGGAAGAGGATAAAAGTCGATAACAATTATTTTAATGAAACCAATGAAATAGGAAATAATTTTCCGAATATTCGAATATTTTAATCCCTAAACCAAAGTAAGTTGTTTTATGCAATTCCGTATCGAAAAGTAGACTCTTCTTCTCGCAAATTGGTTCTGTAACCGTTTGCTTTTCTGTACGTAGTGTTGAAATAATTTAAAAATTGGACGCTAATTGTCATCAATTTAATGAAAATACATAGTGTTGTCAAAAGCATTTCGTTGTGAGTATTCTCATCTCACTCTAATAAACACACTGTCTTACTTGTACACATTGTGTCTACAATTTGAAGAAAACCGCTGAGAACGGTTTTTATTTTTAATTATTGATTAATTGGTATTTTTTCAGAATTACACAAAAGAAGCTCATTTAACTATTTTTACTCGCTGTGCTCGTTAAAATACATGGTGAATTCGTACTATAATAAACACTATTTCACCACTTGTATCGAAATATACTATTTTCTTAGTGTTTTCCTTTCCAAAATCAAGAATCAAATCACCGAACGACATTGCTCTTTCTCCATTTGGCTCGAATTTTAACAGTATCACTTTTAAAATAGCAGCGTTTTACGAGTCTAATTGTACTTACTTATTGACCTTCCCTCATATTATTCTCTTCTTAGCTATTACTCAATTTTGGGTTTTATTTTTACAAAATGAGTCATTATTTTATTTTATAAAGTTAATTACCCTAATTTTATTTTCGTTCCTATTTTAAGAGTTTTCATAATCAGACTGATCAACGGTATTGTTGTTTTATTTCGGGAAAATAATTACCAATTAGATGAATGTTAATTGGAATCAATAATTGTTTTAAAAATTATTTTTGAATTGAAGTCCAATTAATTTCCATGGATATTAGGAGGAGTGTTTTAATTTGTTGGTCCTTGTTATTGGTGTTGTATTTTTATCTATTTGAACCGATTTGATGGACGTCGTTTTAATTGGTAAATATTCGTTTTATCTCTATTATTAATAAAGTTCTGTCTGTGTCTGTCGCATTTAATGGCGCCATCACTGGTTCAGCAGACCTAATCTAGTCCAATGGCAATTATTACTTAATCTGAAGCGATGGAGTTTCGCGGATTATCAGGAAAATTGCAGTATAAATCTTGTATTTTAATCTCTATTTTATATTTTGTGTTGCGAATAAAATATTTTATTTGAGATAAAAATACACATTACGATTTTGTTTATTAATATTTGCAATGTGATTTCGTTTTCTGTTTTATATTTCCGTTTTAAAATTAATGGACTTTTTATATATTTTCCTTGATGTGTAGCATTTATTTTAGGAGATTGTTTTTAGCAGAATGTTGCAATATTGTATATTTTGATACAAGTGGTGAAATAGAGCAGATTTCACATGTGTATTGAACGCTATTTTGTGTAATTCTAAAAAAATACCAGTTAATCGATAATTAATAATACAACCGTTCACAGCGGGTTTTTCAAATTGTGCAACAACTCACAACGAAATTTTCATATTAAAATATTTAATGGTATGTAATTTTGACAACAATATATAATTTCATTAAATTGGTGACAAGTAAGACACTGTTTATTATGGTGAGATGGAAATACCTCTTGACGAAATTCTTAACTTAAAATATTTCAATAATAATGTGTAGAGATTTGGTTATGATAACAATATGTAATTTCATTAGATTGGTGACTAAAATGCGTGAAATTTTTGAAATATTACCTCACGCGTGCTGTAAAGTAAACCGTTACAGAACCAATTTGCGTTAAAAACAGGCTACTTTTCGATACGGGAGTGCACAGTAGTTATTTCTACTGCAAGGGTGTAAAGTCAACTGTTTTTAACGAGTAAAACGAGTGTTTATCATTCGATCCGAAGGCGAGTGTTTCATCGTTTTAGAGTTAAAAAACAGGACTTTACACCCGAGCTGGACATAACGTTGTTTGCACTTCACACATAAGCACTGAATTTTTAAAAATTTCACATTAAATTTCATGATTTATATGGAAAATTAAAAAATTGACGTCTTTCACAAATGTTTCAAGTGAAATCTTAAATTGCAGAGTTACCGTTAACGGTTGAAATTCAAACTAATAGAATTTGTTTCGTCTTGATCATAAGGCGAATGCCCATTTTATTGTGGCATGGAACATTTGTTTGTTTAACATTTGTTTAATTTATGAAAAATAAATTTCCATTTAAAGCGATATGAGGCCATTAATGCTTATCGACCGAGTTTTTTACAAAATTTTATGCATTTTTCAATAAATTAACACAAAAATCTAAAAAAAATCCTTTTAAATTGAAAAGAATTCATTATAGCACACTTGCTATAAAATTCAAAATTTTCACTGATTGCGAAAAAGTGAAACATTACGAAACTCAAATGGATATCGAGAAGCGTATGTTTTGATACGGGACTGCAAAAAATGTATTACATACCCAGGTATGTTAGTTGTCCGCTTTAAGTATACGAGCATAAAGCACATTATAAATTTGTGAAGAAACTACTTTTGACAATTTTTCTTTTGCTTTCTAATGTAAAACTAATTTCTTGACACATTTTTGACGGACATTTACAGTTAATTTATCATTTAGAAAAATTACTTTAAAATCGTCTTACATACCCGGGTATGCAGGGTTAAAATATAATAAGAATAAGGTGTACAGATTTGATTATGATAAAAATATGTATGAATGAATCATTAAAATCGCAATGTAGGAGTTCAATATACGGATTTTAATCAAGGCGACATTTCCTTGTTCCTTTTTATTGTGCATTTTTCCTTTTATCGTTTGATTTACATTTCATTGTCATTCTTTTGTTGTTCTTGGAATAATTGGTTGTTCTTTTTTGGTCTTTATTTCTTAACCTACTAAATACCATTGTACATTTTTCCATAATTAGCCTGCGTCCCCGGTGAAGAGGAACGTTTATTTAGCTCTGTGTGAGATAAAAACGGATTAAAAAAATTGTAATAAAGGAAGGTAGGCGGAAATTCCTTCTAAATCATCGTTATTTTTTGCGTGAAATAAACGATTCACTTTATTATAATGAATTCATGGCATGACAAGTGGGTTCGAAAAAAGACAGAATGCCTGTGTAATAGCCTTAATGGCTTGCCCCTTATGCAGAAATTCTCAAGCTTTCTGTCTTTATTAAAATGATCCTTTCATTTACTTTTGATCGGATAATTTATTGTGTTCCAGGGATGTTTGGTAAATTGATTAAGAAATTCGGAAAATTGCTAGAATTATTTTTAATTGTGTTAATATCTGATTAATGTCATGTAATTGATTTTAATTGCACCAATTGAGGGTTGTTGCTTTTTATTACAGATTTGTGTTAAAGGATAAATATTCAATTGGAGTGATTTAATTAACTTAAATTTAATTGCTAATTGAGTCTTAAAACAAATAAATAATTTAGAAATATAAATAATTTTTTCTTAAGAGAAATTTATTTATTTTTTTGTTAATAAGAAAAAAAATTGTATGTATTTATTTTGGTATTAAAAAACAATAAGTTTGTACTACAAGGGTGTAAAATAAGTCGTTTTTTAAAGGGAAAATTAGTATGAAATACGAGCCGTTGGGCGGGTTTCTCATTGTTTCTGGGTTAAAAAACGAACGACATAATTTTGTTATGCTTTTCTTCAAAAATTTACGTAAATTTAATTTTACAAATCTTGGCCGTTACTCTCTATTTGAACGGTTATTTGAGCGTTATAACGGCCTGGATTAAAAATTGTACAGTTTTTGTTCTCAAGATGGTGACGAAATTTTGATACAATTTTATTCGTAGATTTATGATTTTCTTCTTTTTTCACTAGTGAAATAAAAAATATTCAATAGTGTAAAAAGTGACGTATTATGAAGCTCAAATCAATGTTGAAAAGCTAACCTTTTGATACGAAAGTGCATAAAATTGATATTATGGCACTAAACTTTCTTCTATTAGTTATTTTTACAGTACAAGTTATATTATGTTGGGTTGAGCATTGGAGACACACTCGGGAACTATAGCTCACAAACATACATGGAGGTTTTCTATAATTGATTATTGGTCTTACGACGTCGATTACGAACTTCCCCACTATGTTCTCTCTCCCTTATTCGTTCACTGGTGGATAACACAAGTGCTTTAAAGCATTTTTTAAAGTACTAGTGTTTTTTTTCTCTCCATTTTAAGTGTGACCTCCAGAAAGAAATTCATCAAATTGAACAAATTTATATGAAAGTTCTTTTGGTAATGGAGTTTTTTCGGTAAAAATGAACGTTTTGCTTAAAATAATGAAACAAACATAAAAACCCCACATTTTATATATTCGACTCTCTTTTAGATTATGGTAATGAATTTATTGATGCTTTGTAATTTTTACTAGACTAGCCCAGATATATTTATAAGAAACAAAGGCTTGCATAGAAATTTTATTAGTGGAACAGAGCAAATTATATTAGTATTTCTACAATAATTCAAAGAAGTTTTTTTTAGCATTTTCGTTTAAATTTATTTAAAAATGCATAAAATTATGTATAAAACACGGTCGATAAGCATTTTCAAACACAAGGATCGTCTTTAAAACACTCGCTACGCTCGTAACTTTAAAGGACCCTAATGTTCAATAATACCTAGTTGTACAAATAATTATTTCTGATTTGTATTTTTTAAACTTTTAAAGCTTTTTACTTTTCATCATTTTACTTTATATTTTTAATTAAATTTAATTAGGGTCTACAATTTTAATTAAAATAATGCAGGGTATTCTAAATATTTCAAAGAAATATACATACTATACATTACACGATTCCCAATTATAGAAAATAATAAATTCTAACGTCAGCGAAATTTCAGTGTTTGGGAAACTCGTTTTGAAATATTGCTGATCCAAGGAAAAAATTTGCACATGAATGGTCGATGTTCGGCAATGAACTGATTTATTTTTTATTTATTTATTTTTGCCTTTTAAAATACTATTCGCGAAAAAATGTTTTGGCAAAAAATAGAAGAAAAAAATCGAAAATTTATCAGCTGTTGAAAAGTATGAACTGTTTATTGAAAGAGAGGAAAATCTCTTAAATACGGAATAAATCAATTTAAAGGCGGGTTATTTTTAGAAGCGCGCGTTCACATGTCGAATTTCCTTAAGTAATTGTAAACGGACGTAATTTCATGAGTGAATTTGTCTAAATTGTGTTTTAAAGTAATTTGTCAATCCGCCCCCAATTTTTTTTCTTTTATAATCGGTTTAATTTAATGGGAAAAGTTTCTAAGGTAAAGGGATGAGAAGGAAGTGTGTCTGAGGTGTCCTAAATTGGAAATTTTTAGTGAAATAGACTCGTTTTGTGTGTGTGCTTGGAGTTATCTGTGATGAGTCAGGTGGAAATGCGCATTTTAGTTATGTTCTGGTATTGCGTTTATTATTTATGTCCCTTCTAATCTTTTGGGTCTTGTGATAATGGGTTGTAAAGTGTCGGTGAGATTAGCTGTGGGCTTAGGGAGAGGCAGTGGCGGCGGCGGACAGAAACAAACGAAATAATGGCCACATCGAGATTATGAAACTGAAACTGGTTCAGTTGTTAGTTTTCGTTGTCTTTTGTCGAGAATGAATAATTGATTCGCCTGTGACATGTTTACATAATGGAATTAAATTGGGTGTCATCATCGGCATTTACTGAAGACACCCTTTGGGTAGATTGTAATTTTCCTAAGCGGTCTCCAGACACGACTTGTGTGTCTCCCCGTCAAAAAATTAACATTAATCGATTTTCCAGTGGACATGATACGAGTATGTGTTGCACAGTAGAATAAATCTATCAATACTAGGTTTTTGTTAGAGAAGCCTTAGAGCCAAGAGGTAATGCGCTTGACTGTTTCCTCGGAGACCATGGATTTGATCTCTGGGCGGGTAGGATTGACTGGATCCTTTTTAACGGGTATAGGTGCTATTAATTAATTAGTTGATACACAAAAAACAAATAGTCATGAAAAGTCAAATCCCGTTGGTTGAGATTAAGACTCCACATTTTCCTTAGAGAACCTTGTTTCCGTAAGCTCGCCACCATTTTCCCCCACGGTTAAGATATAGGTATTATAATGAAATAATTTCCTAGTAGATTGAAAAAGTTGTCGCCGAGTACAAATGAGGGGTTAATGGAATGAGGCTGGCAAAAGACCGTTACCTACAACTTTGTTACTAAACTTATGCAATTTCTAACTAAAATCGCAAAAAGACAAATTTTAATTGTGAAATTTTCATAACAATTGATTATTATGATTGCTATAACAATTCAGAACTGAATTTTGTCGTTATTTAGTAAATTTAGTAAAGTGTTAATCATAAGAAATGTGTGTTTGAATAGCACTGAGAAAGTTATAACTTTACCGCACTAGGGCGGTTGTGTCACTAATTAAGAATTTTACCTAGACGAATTACATATTACATTTTATGCAGTTTTGTTGCATTTATTATGGCACTAAAATTTATTATGTTAAAGTTGTTTTAAGGCACAAGTTCTTAAAAGAATTCTTTAAAACACTAGTGTAATTTAACAGATAAATATTCGAATATATTACTATTAAATGAAGCGCCAATATCGGACCTCTATGAATTACGACTTCTTGCGACTATGTGCAAGAGAGGCAAACAAGATATAATACTTAAATTTGAATTTCCATAACCGATTACTTTTTAAAAGTTTTTTATTTTAATTTATTTAAAAATGCATAAAATTTTGTATAAACCACGGTCGATAACCATCAATAAATACATGGGCCTTCTTTAAACCATTCGTTATGCTCGTGACTTTTAAAAAACCCTAATGTTTAATAAATGTAGAAATGACAAGGGAACACCATTTTTAAAGATTAAGTCCGAATTTATTCACGAAAATTATAGAGATTACACAAAAATGAACTTCACGCTCTTTTCATCGTCTACCTAAATCTAACCTCCAATTACTCGCTTCGCTTCAGGGACTCTTCTTCTATAATCATTCTCTCAATCCTACATCCTAGTTTATTATTACTGAATGAATTTTTAGACGTTTATTTTAACCGTTCATTGTACTTTTAATTTAAAGAATTAAAATATTAATATTCCACCAGGGTAAAGTTTGAACTTATTTCAAACAGCTTGTTGCTTATTAGTTTTTGAATTAGATTGTATAATGATGTTCGCTTTTAGAAAGCTTTAATAAATATTCAGAAATGTTTAGTTACATGAATGATCATTTGTCATATGTGGTTATTTTCAACTGCAAAAAATATAGGGAAAGTAAATTATTTGTAGGTGTATTGTTAATATTTGGCACATTGTAATTTTATTAATTCAACCATTCTCCTCTAAATTAAGTGGTATGATTTTAATATTAAATTAGAAAGCCAATAATTCTGCTAAATAATGTTCCCAGGATTTCCTATCATGAAATATTGGGTTAATGTGTTTCATTTCACATAATCGTAAACAAAAAGTACACGTGCGAATTTTTGCAAGCCGAAATTCCAGTAAACAAAACAAAAATTTGCCCATTGTGCATTGGTAAATTTGAATCAGTAATTATTCTATTTGGAATAAGTAGGTCTTTGGTTTCAATGGCTGAATGGCGAGGGAAATGGTGGAGAAGGCACATGTCAGGTACTAGAGTGCGTGGGTGACAAAAGTCATCAATTTTACGTCGATCATATTGGCGAAATTGGATCAGCAGTTGCGGCGCGACAGACATGACAGTTCGATTAGCCGGTTTGGTTTGTTGAGAATAGGCAGTAGCCGTTCGCAAAAAACAAATAGACACACAAATAATAAAATTGGCGAAGGTGAAGTGAGAGAAAATCCAGTCTAATATTTTGATGGATTTCGATAAGGGCTCGAGCGTTTTTCGTCGTGCGGATTTATTTGCGAATAAATGGCGTCTCAGATTTGTTGTCGTAGTTTAAGGGCGGTTGTTTTGGGGTGGGTGGGGGCTGAAATCCCCAAGGCCGATTCTATTTGGCGGTGGTGGCGAGGAGGAGGAGTGATAAATTCAGACTCCCTCCCCAGACGGATGGCTAGAAAGCGCCAAAGTTGCTGGAAGATACTGAGAACAAAGAAGAACAAAGCCGGGTTTGTGGCCAAATCCACAGACTGAAAAGCGAGTCTTTGGCGGGGAGGGAGATAAAGAGAAAGAGAGGGAAAGTGGGAAAGGGATTAACGATTGGGGCATCAACATGATGTTTGTTGATGGGTGTTGGTCCCCGAGACGAAATCTCTGAAAAAAGGAGCGCGCGGAGAAGAGAAGAAGAAGAAGGAAAAGAGACATTTTCCGAGGCTTCTTCTCCTTCTCTTCCTCCGACGTCACTCTATTCTATTTAAATGTAAATTAAGAGTCACGAGGAGTCTATTTATTCAATTCATTGTTTTATTTTTTGCTCTCTCGGTCCTCCTCGTGTGTTTTGTGGATTTTTATTGGCAATAAAGCATACATAATTTTGTCCTTCAAAGATATGGACTGCTGATTAGATATGGTATTTGTTGTGGATTTTCCAGGCCTCCGTTAAAACAAGTCACGTAGGTCATGATTTGGCGGGTTTCAAGTCGATTGAGCGCCGGTAAATATTGGGGACATGAGGGTGGCCCAAGTTAGGGCGCAAAATCCGACTTTTCTATAGTAGAAAGGAAAATAAAAGTGGATGGAAAAAGCGCCCTCTCGACAAGAGAGACTCCTCTACTCGGTGTGATTTAGTGACAATAGAAGAAAGAGATTTGGGAGAGGCGGAATGAATCGAGATGTGTATTTTCATTGAGAATCACCAAACTCACGAGCCACAGTTTGTGAAAATTCGTGCCAAGATTCAGACGTGTTTTCGCGCGGAAATATAAACAAATCCTCTCACTCCACCCCAGGAATAAAATCCACCCAAATAATATAAAAGTAATTCCTTTCTTACTGGTAGAGAACAAAAAGTTTTAATTAACAA
>JXOV01008279.1:0-10258 GCA_001014945.1 Clogmia albipunctata | reverse complement strand
TTTTCAATTTTCGAGCAAAATGGCGAATCCAAACAGTATCCCTATTATACCAAACGATACACTTCACTTTTATCTATCTACGGACATAAACTTTCCTAATATTTATCAAATTTTACAATCTCAACAATTAATTTAAATTCCGTTTGAAAAAAATTAAACTGTCACTAAACGCATAGCCTATTAGATCCCAAATAACTCGATTAATGCCACTAAATTGACTATGATTTCTTGATCTTCGGACTTGTTGGCCAGAAATGCTCCTATTCCACTCAGTGCTAACTGCAGATAATTGCACAAATACAGTTTCTGCAATTGCTGGTGATTCCACCGGTGATTACTATCTACGTCTCAAAAATATTCAACAAAGAATCAATTAATATTTATAATTTTTAATATTTAATCTTTATTCCCACCTTCGTATATTTTCGATTATGAGATACTCGTATAGTTAAAGATTTTATTTTCTGATTGAGTGGACCCAGAAATGAAATTTATTGGAAAATTAAACAATTTTTATACCATTCGTTAACCAATGAGATTTTTGTAGAATCAAATAAAACTTTAAAGGACGATGATTATTCTGGATCTCGAAAAGACGAAATTCATTTATGCGTTAACAACTTTCCCAAGAAAAGGCTGACCCTGATCCTAAGTGATTGATTTCTTCGTTATTTTTCTAATTGTTCCCAAATAATTGAAGCCTTTATGTAGATCCTCCACCAGAATTTCGCCTTCGATTCGATCTTCTCTAAAATCAATAAAAATCCTTCCGCATTTCCTCTTTCAAACTATTGTCTGAACATATGCCTGTAATATATGTCTCTTATTAATCCGTAAACTTTAGATGTACTGTTTGTGGATTTTGGTCAACAATTCATCCCAAGTGACAGTGGATTTCACAGTCTTAACTTTTGCTCTGTACATAAACTTAAATACATTAAATTAAAATAATTATAACTTTATTTTTAGACCTCTGAGATGAGTATTTAACCCTGTAATGCCCAGATTTTTTATTGAATTGAGAAAATTATTGTAGATAAAGATAATTTTCAGAAGCACGAATCCGAAGAAAAAAATTAAAAAATGCAATAATTGTAGATTTTACAGCTCCTCAAAGTTAGGGCGCCTTTAGGCATTCCAAGGTTTTACGGCCATCTAATATCACCAACCAGACGTCTTCACCAAGAAACTTACACTCAACATAATTGAATTAGTTTTATTGCAAAATATTTTATTTGAAAATACATATGTATAAAAGTAAATACAATATATTAATTTAACATCTGGTAAATTATATATAAATTTTAAAAAATCCAAAATTTTTGTATACATTATTAACGTAATTGTTGTTTAATCTGAACCTAATTAAAATGCGTTTAGTGTAAATATTTTAGTGAAGGTTTTTAGTTATTTTTTTAAGATCGGTAAAATATTTTAAAATTTTTAAATAAGTTTTTTTTTATTTAAATTCTATTAGCATACATTTTTTAATAACTTTTTGAAAAAGTGATTTTTAAAAAATAATTAATATTGGGTTTTTCCCGGAATTCACCATTTGAATAGCTATAAATCGAACAGATTTCAAGATATTTGAAAAAATCAAAGTGTGTATGACTAACAGATAGTTACTTTAACTTATTAAGTGTGCCTATAGGCCTGCGTGGGCATTTAAGGGTTAAATTCGAATAATCCACGTAGTCCTGAGATGAATAAAGCAGTTTGTTATTCACAAATTTCAATCAAAATCATACCACTATATATGGCTAAAATAAAAAATTGCGATGGTAATAATCGTCAAATTAGATATTTGGTTTTCATTGTATTCATATTATAACTTTATATTTATAATAGAAATAAAAATCGTGTGCACAAAGATCTTCATTAATTATAAGATTATCTTGTGGAATTTTATTTATAGTTTTTTTAAAACTCTGATTTAACAATTCTGGTTTCATTTAAAAATATAACATAGCAATTTTAGTAGTAAGGATGATATATTGTATGACTTGATTTGAAAGCAGACCCTAATTATTATTGAAAAAACACTGTTCATTAGTAGTAATTGATAAACTGATTGTATTAAAACTACGCAGGTAAAATTTGTTCCAGTTTAGGAGAATGATTAAAATATATTCTACATAAATATTCGTCAATTAAACAAAATCACAAATTTTGTTTTACATAATAATTCAATATAAGAGGAATATTTTCCATTAAAAAATAAATTATAAAATCATAATCTAATAGTTTCAAAATATAGATCAATTATCGAACATAAGAACAATACATTAAACTAATCTTTGTATAAATAATCTCAAACAAACCTTGAATGTAGATAACCCTTTGTGCCCAAATGGGTACCTGCAGGATCATTCGCATTGTGGAGTCCAGCTCCATAGGGCTGAGCAGTACCACATAAAAGTCCTGCAGCAGTGGATGTGCGTAGAATTCGTTGAGGAAGTCCATGATTGTGTCGGCATGTAGAGTCGTCGAGCAGACGACGACGTGCTTTTCGCTCTGGGCTCTATGCGATGAATAGCTGCCGCCCAGCTTCTGGCGCTCCATCCATGTGAAGGCCAGCTGCTCGAACTGGGTGGGCAGGACGATCAGCGCCACACAAATCATTATCACCATGTACAGCTGCGAGGGCCAAATGTCCGGCACAAAGTCGCCATACCCAACCGTTGAAAAGGTGACCACCACATAATAAGTGCTCTGGAACAAATTCAGATGCCTATGTCCAGCCCGCTGGAAATGCTGTATGCCGCAAACACTGTAATTAAAATTCAATCCCTTATTCAATTTCAAAAGCGGATTTCATTTATATAGTAATATGTGAATGAATCCCTAACTGCAATAGATATTTGGTACATTTTTATGTATAAAAAATTCTATTTCATTTAAGAACTTAGGAAAATTGGAAAAAGTATTAATATCAAATACATAAAACCAATCAATTTAATCGGTTTTGAATTTTTTTTCTATATTTCAATTGAAACATAATGGAAATTTTATTATCTTTTAAGACTTAAGCTGTACAATTGTCTGATTTGATATTCTATTTTCATTTGTCCCCAATTGAGAAAGAATCATTACTTTAACATTTGAATAATCGATTTTATTCAAGTTTTGTATTAAAAAATTCAATAATTTCTTGTTCAACTGTTATCTTCTTTAATAATTATTAGGGATTCTAGGGATATCGATTGTCACAAATCAGTTTCATTTCTTTTGCTTTGTTGTGCGTTTATCTAATTTGGAATAATATAGGAATAGATTATGAATTTGTTGTTTGTAATATTATATCATCCTCACGAAGAACGAACGAGTCCAAAATTTCATACAAATCAGCCAAAACCCGATTTAAGCTTTTCTTCTTTTCGTCCATTATTTTTAAATGTGTTTGTAACTACAAATTTCATAGTCCAAGTCACAATCAATCTTAGTAACCAAAGTGCTTCATTCACAGAATTTGTATATATTTTTTACAACAAAATGTCGTTTAATAAGATTTTTCAAATTGAAATGTTGTTCTTAAAATACGATTGAAACAGGATGCGGAAGATGTGTACTCAATAAAATAATGGTAGTATACAATTTTAATTTAAAACTATTGATTTGTGTAATTGTATTTGTGCCGTGTATAATTATATTTCCAGACAAATTTTGCTGTTTCTTCTTCATGGCGGGGCTTAGTATCTATTGAAAATGAATTGTACTCGATAATCATAATTCAAGTATATTAAATTTCATTTAAATACAAATTTGCAATTACGATATTTTAATAATTAAATTTAGCTAATTTTTAACCCTAATATTAATAAAACTTTTGACATGAAAACTTTATCAGCCTGCTTTTATAATGAAATCCATTTCAATTGCTTAGCAATTAATCCATAAAATTAAATACGAGTAATTATATTTCAAAACATCAAAGTTTTATTAATAAAATCATTTGCTTTCAGCTTTTGTGTGATTTGGTGTTTGGTATTATTTTAAATATTTGAACTTGGAAAAGCTTATCAGCTTTGTTTCTATTATATAATTAACAATAAATACTAGTTTAATAACTTAAGATCATTTTATAAAATTATCAAGTTTAATTAGTGCATTGTTGTTGCATAAAATTCATATTTTAGTACTAATATTTCTTATTTCAAAGCCGATTTTATAACACATATGCATTATGGAATTCTTTAATTTCCTTAATTTAATGGATGAATATTTGAATTTATTATTACTAATTGAAACTCCTTTTTGTGATAGAGTTACAAGTTATCAATATCACGGAAAGTATGTCTTGCCTAAAGTAAATTTGAATCTTTATAACATAATAACTTTTTAATTTTTTTTGTTTATTTAAAAACTGAACAAATTGTATGAAACACGGTCGATAAGCATTATTAAACACACGGGGCTTCTTTAAACCATTGGCTATGCTCGTGATTTTAAAAGAACCTTAAGTTTAATCATGCCTTATCTTATCGACATAAATATAAATAACTATATAAGCTTAGTCTATTATTGTAAAATAATATTAATTCTATATTTCAAAAGTTTTAATTGTATAATTACAAAATAATTATGTTAAAATCATTAACATTCCAACTTAATTAATCAAAGCATGGGACGCCCTTACCTGGTGAAAACGAGACAGAGCAGTGTTGCCGATAGAATGGTCAATTGCTGGGACAATGCTGATTGTGATTTTTGCATAGCTCTATGTAGATCGTTCTGTTCAAAAACAAGTGGAAAGTTAAATTGTTGAAATCAATATTGACTTTGGGTCTGGGGCAACAAGGATGGGATGGGGAAAAGGAAAGGGCTGAACACAAATTGAATACTTACAAACATGTTCTCCAGCGACCGTTTCGCCAGCCAACAGTTGAGGAACACGGGGATGAACAGATGCCTGAACGGCGGCCACAGTACCTAGACATTGAAAGGGACAATGGATAAAGTCCTCTATATAAATATAAACATTCATAAACCCTTGTATCAACAAAGACAGCTTTTCTCTGTCTCTTTAAAACAGTATATCATAGAGTTCTAATTGGATTAAAACATCCATTTATAAATAAAACGCTCTACATTACCGTCAACGTGAAAGGTAGTGTGGTTACCAGCTCGAGTATGAAATGAAATGATAAAATTTGCTGCCATATATTTCCCTGGAATTAGACAGAACAGAGCCGAGAGTTTAAATATAGCGGAACACAATACGAAATTGGTTAAAACAGAGAAAGTTCTCAATGTTTAAAGGATTCGTGGCTTTAAAGCCACCAACTCGCACCTCAAATTTAAATTGAATTACGGTTTGAATTATATTGTATAATGCTGCTTTCAGAAATAAATTGCTTAAATAATATAATAGAGGTTTTTCTACGGAAAACTTTTATATAAATTTGTACGAAAACTATGTTTGCATAATAATTTATTAAGTTTGAATACCATAGAAAAGAGTTAAAATTATCTGACATAAAATAGCATAATCATTTCATGAGATATACGAATACTAGGGCAATCTGAAAAGTTGTCGGCAGATCCGATCCGTGACCCAGCTTTTACAAAACAAGTACAGGGTTATATAAAAAACTTATTTTTTATGTAAATTACCTTTCAAAATTTCAATTACATCGGACTTGTAATTTTAATTTGAATCGCGAATCCAGCGTCTGCAAAATAGTCATTTAACTGGCATATCCGTAATACGGGTGACTTTTTCATGTTTAAATGAGCAATTTTTCCATTCCTGCATAAGGTCGTTTCATTCTGTAACTACGAAATTAATTGATCCAAAAATTTTGGCATAGTAAAGAACTGTTATCCTTTTAGCCTTATAGAGAATATCGATGTCGATAATATGTTGAAAAAGTCTGTGTTTTTTTACTTTATCGTCAATGGAAGCCATTTTCGAGATATTTAACAAAAACCGATGTGGAACCATGATCAAATTTGTTAAACCAATTTCATTGGTCACCATTAAAAGCCAAGAATCCTTATAAACACCGCTCTCTTGTACTTTGATTTTGCGTCAGGAGTTATCTCCCAAAATTAGGATTCAAATGTTCGAACAATAACGTGATGTATCCTTTCTTTTAAAATGTGCCGATACTCTCGCTTTAACTCGCGATTTAAGAAAAATTACAAATCCGATTTAGCTGAAACTTTGACAATTAATTTATATAAAAATGTTTTAAAGGATCCAGCACTAGTTTTGTAAAAGCTGGGTCACCGAGCAGAGCTGTCGTATATTAGAACATATAAGCTTCAAAACCTTATTATTCTCAATTTGATCGATATTGAATCCATATTTATCAATACAAAGTCTAAAAATAAATTTCAAAATATTTATAAACTGGTAAAATAGTAATATATAGGACAATATTTCTGTTTTGTGAAATATATAATAATTGAATTAGTTTATGAAATATGTTTTAAATGTGCATATCAAACAGAACTCTACGAATAGTATAAAACAAGAAACTAAGCACAAAATACGACTTTTTAAGAAGAGACACTAATCTTTAAACTTTGATCCAATTTCCAATTCGAAAAAAAAATTAAAAAGAATTGAGACCAAATAATTGAATGTGCATCGGATCATCTCTATAAAATTAACAAAAATTAACGTTAGAAGTAAGTTTTGGAATCAAGTTGGAATAAATAAACCAAATTTATTTAAGTCAGTGTGGTTGTGCATGGTTTAACTACATTGGTCAATGATTAATTTTTAACAGATAGTTTCAAAATAGGTTAGAATAATTAATTAATCGGACCTCTCTATGGAATACGACTACTTCAACTGTGTGCAAGTGAGGGATACAAACTATTGTTTCTTCTCTATAACACTTTACATTAAAATGTAATAAATATTTATAAACAAAAGGGGCCTTCTTTAAAACAGTCGCTACGCTCGTGACTTTAAAATACTCTAGTGTTTACTGAGGTTTGATATTTACCTAGTTGTTTACCATACATGGCTATAAAATACACTGATGTATTGAAGCAACATTTCTCAATAGTTCAGAAGAGTTTAGATTTTTTATAAGTTTATCTCTTTCAAAAATTAAAATTGAATTCCCCTAATAAATTTAAGCTTAATCATAATAATGTTTAACCAAATTTCAAACTTATTCAACTAAACAAATATAAATCTGCTTTCAATTTAAATTCAATTAAAATTCCACAACTTGTTTTCAAAAGAAATACCATGATATTCTCATCTCAGCGCATAAAAAGTTGTCTGGAAAAATACTAATTGAATTATGACTTTGTTCAATCGTACCTTGTAACCTAAATACGTGAGGAGCAGTGCTTCTGTGAGGGAGATGAGCGCCAGGACGAACTGAACCGCCCATAATACGGTCGGGCGGTTCACCCAGAGAATCGCGTCCCAGTTGATGATGGGATTCTCTTGAAAGTCTTCCTCGGTCAGCTCGGCAGATTTGAGGAACTCCGTCTTGTTGCCCACCGTACATCCATAGCTGGAGAAATTCATTTATTAATTCAGTAAATTCCGCTGTAATTTTGATAGCTCCCCAGTGAATTACACCGAATCATTTTTACGAATCAGATTTCCAGAAATAATTGTATGAAAAGAAGCTCGTTTAATTACTACAGTTTTACTCGGCAATTATTGACTGTGAAAATAAATTTCAGGGGTTTAAGTAAGAAATTATCAGAATTAAAATTGGAAAGAATTTAACACTAATACATTAAAAATTGAAAGTATTTTTAAAAGTATTGGGATAATTTCCCAAACTACTATTTGGTTACTTTTTGCAATTATGCTTAGACAAAGCTATCGAGTCATTAATTTCGATTTGTTGCTCTCATTAATAGGTTGACGTCAAACCGAATGAAATTGTTGTCATCTGACCTAATTTCATAATTTTATGTGGTAATGACAAAATAATATTAAGGTCAGAAATAATAACTAGTTTCAGTAAAGTTCCGAAACTAACAGCATCCGTTCTTGATACAAATTTTATATTTAATAGTAATTATTTTAGTATAAGTAATTAGAAGTATAAGAGAATATTGTAGTGACGGACTAAGCCTTTAGCTGATGGCCAAAAATTAACATCTAGATGAGCTCAAATTGAAATCTTCCATTTAACTTGTGCGAACATCAAGTAAGTATCAATACTACAGTACTTCATGGCGATCCTGCCATTGTGATATAAAACATTGCTCAGTTAATGTGGTTATTGAATCTCTGATTGCTTGTAACTATTATAAATGTAGTAAATATTTGCCTTTTTTCAATGAATCAACACTATTTATTATTTATAAAAAAAAATTCTGTAAATCTGAGTTTTACGTGGCTGACAAAAAATAGACACATCCAAAGTATTAAGCCATAAAATGATTTTTACCTACCACAAATGTCATTAGAAATCATTTTTCTTCTTTATTTATGAAAATCGAATCCTTTTAGTTATAGAAACACGTGCATTTATTTTAGGAAATTATTGAACTTTTTTTACATTGATAAACACCCTAAACTAATTTACTTGCCTAATAGCTTAAAAATAGTTCCATATAATTTGTGAGTAATGACGACATGGCGCCTAATTAAAAATTTCCCAAGTTCTGTGGTGAATAGAATGAGCTGCATTTCAATGGAACGAGACTTACTTGACCTTTGCTGGGAATGACACTTGACTCTTGGCAACAACTAGCTTGTGCAGGAAGCTGGATAACTGTATCGGTTTGCAAGTGTATGCCTCAAGTGAAACTACAATAAATTTGCAGGTAAATATAGCAAAAGTAGATAACATCTCCAAAGTGAATTGATGCTCTTAAGAGTTACACTATTTTCAAATAGCTAGCAACAATTTCACCCCTTATTATTATAACCGAAGATGATTTTCTATGGCAAGTTTAATTGAGTTGGGACGATATGGAACGATAGAACGAACGAATGGAATCAGACAAAAGGTGGAAAATCGTGAAAAATGACTGGACGTCGTTCACTGGGGACCACATAACTTATGGCCAGATGTCACACTTACCACTTGGCAAATGTCGGATCGAGGTCGGTTATAACTCGTAATATATATAATACACATGTCAAAAGTTTAAAAAACAAATTTGCGATTCGAATCCTTAAACCTGTGTCGAATAAAACAGAAATTTGTCAATATTTGTCAAGAAATACTCAGAAGAATTACTAAAATTGAAAAAAAATACTCACTTGATCTTTGATTTTTTATAAAGTATAGTTGCAGTCTTTCTTTGAATGTATTTTCATTAACGTAATACTCAACCCGAACCCTGCAATTGAAAATAAGTTGTGAATTAGTTACATATTTTCAATTAAACCTGAAAATTCAAATTTTGTTAATATTCAGCAAAACTGCAACGGAAATCTCTAGTTTGTTTTGGTTAAATACTCGTATCATTTGATAAAATAATCGTTTATTTCGAAATTCGAAAATTATATTCGTTGCTCTTCATCTCGAATTATTCTTTGTATTTGGAAAAACCCCATCTTTTCTATATAAGGAAGATAACTACTTTTCTTAAATATTTTAAAAATCCTGGTTTTCAAAATTATATCAAACAACTACAGTCGACTCTCGATAATTCAAACCATTGAAAATTCGAACCTCTTAATAATTCGAAGTTATCACGAGACTCCTCTTGATATCTCCAACGAAATCAATACAATTTTATGCTCTCAGTAATTCGAACGATAAAACTCTGATTTTTAAGGAAGCCATTCGGTAATTCGATTTCACAACTGAAAACGGACCAACAGTTTTAACCGGATTTTCTTAGTATTGGCGGGTTTTCAGACTTTGATTTTGTTTTTATTTTATAATTTTTTCATTACAATTGTTTTATTTTTAATTATTTAAATTTCTATTAGAAATATAAGGGAATAACTTATTTTATTGATTCTGTAATTTTAAATAGATCAAGCCGGAAGAGGTTAATTTACAATTATTGATGCTCAATTGTTGTCAACTTTTAGAAAGTCTTGAAACGTGTCTTGCAAAACGAGTTTCCACCATTAGCCCAAAAACTACACCAACTAAGCACTTTAAAAAAAGAGAAGTTGAACCAACCATTTTCCTATTTTACTAGTTCAATATAAGACTATTTTTTAATAAAGGGAAGTCACCATCTTCACTGACAACGATTTGTATTCGAATTGATCTAAAAAAAATTTCTTGAAAAATATATGACCTTGCAAGCGTTATCCTTGAACTATTTGCACAATGACTTATTTTTTTTTTTTTTTTTT
>JXOV01008270.1:0-32036 GCA_001014945.1 Clogmia albipunctata | reverse complement strand
GGCACTTCACAAACAGAATTGCAAAAAATATATTTTTAAATACATTAATTAAGATAATTTTAAATGCAATGACAATAATTGTATTGTATAATGTAAACAAAATGAAAATATATAACTGCAATTATTATGGCCAGTGCATTAATAATTATTTATACAACGTGTGGGAAAAATGAACCGTACTTAAACACGAGTGATTAATTATGTGTTTTTCCAATAAAATTTTTATACGATTCGCATATCAATTGGCTTGGCTATTTCTTCTCGAAATGTGAAGTAATGAATAAGTAGACAACCTACTACTAAACACAATGGTCCAATCGTTTAGAATTTAAAAAAAATTCTGTTAAGCGAATAGAATTCACGGTATCAATTTTTATCTAAATAGAAAACATTGCACTGTATCAGTGATATATCTGTGATAACACCGATCTGTTAAACCATAATTAGACACCTCAACCTCAATCAACATTTAAGAAAAATTACTTTTTGCACTTTCTTGTCGAAACATAAACTTTTCTTATTCATTTGCATTTCGTAATTTTTCACTTTCGCACACTGAGTGAAAATTTTGAATTTTTATTTTACTAGGGCGAAAAATATTGTCATAAACCTTCGAATAACGTCAAAATTCCGGAGCCATTTTCAGAAAAAAAAACTGATAAATTATAAATCCAGGCCCTTAAAACGGTTAAATACAAATCGTTGTAATAACCAAATTTTTAAAAATTAGTTTTATGTGAATTTTTGAGGAAAGTGCAAAAAAATTATGTCCTGCTCGGGTGTTAAATCTGTTTTTAACTCGAAAACGATGAAAAACTCTCCTGAAGGCTGCTTTTTCACACTCCTCGTTAAAAACAGCTCATTTTACACCCTTATAGTACATATAACTATTTGGTCATTTAATGTGGTAAAATTCAATCTGGGTAACTAAGATCGAAATTATAATTCTTAGTAATTGAATATTTGTTCAAAGTACTAATTTTGTGTTTTTAGACTATTTTTGATTGTTTGCGGGTATTGAATAATGCATAACTAAACACTGTACGGTTATGGGCCATTTTCTAAACATTTTTCAAGACAATTATATAAAAAAAAAATAGCAGTGATTTAAATAATTATACAATTTACATAGAAATAGTCTACAGAAAAATTTTAAAAAATTTTCCAACAACGAAGAGTTTTCAAAACAGGTAAATAAATAAGTTTTAATTGTATTAGTATTCTTTAATCGGATGCACAATATAACTGTATAATTTGATTGGTCCAATTTTAACCGCACTTTTAAATTGCCCTTCTTTGTGTCATTAACAAGGTGTAATTTGTTATCTGGAAATTAGAAACCTGATTCTTTGTTCTTAATTTAGCCAAAGATTAATTAAGTCATTGAGTGACATTTTGTAGTAAACTACTGATTCGGAGAAGTGGGTAACATTTCCTATAAATACAATTCAATTATGAATGAAATGTGGACAGAAAAATGTTTGAATTTAAAGAAAACAATTTTCAATTAAAAGTTTCCAATCGTCGTCGATACAGAATTTCAACTTCAAAACTGTTTCCTGCATTGAAGACTCTTGGAGAAGAGAGAGAGATGGAGGGAAAAATTTGGACAGCAGTCCAACTTGGGGCTTGAAATCTGATCCGGACACAGCACAAAAATAAAATTCGTTTCGGCTTTCAGCTTATCCACTCCGATCCAATCCAGTCCAGAAAGAAATCATATCAGTTTAATGATTTCCAGCAGCAGCAGCAGCAGCAGCAGCAGCACAGAAACAGAGTCAGTCAAAATTCAAGAGGCCTTCGATTTCGATAGATGCATTCTACTTCTTCTTCTACTACTTCTTCACCGTTCGACCAAGTGAAAGTAAATTTAGATTTTCATTCTGAATGCACTTGAATTAATCTGGGATTAAAGCCGCTCTTAAAACAGACAAAGTATTAATTTTAATTATTTCCGCGATTAATTGGTGCTCCAAAGCCATTAATTGGGGGAACTGTTGATTAGGATTTCAAGACGATTATTTATCTTACATTAGCCGGCGCTTCTCATCCTCTTTAAAATACCCTACCCACCCAATCCAAAATTAATTTCCAATCAATAGTTTATAGTGTAATGTAGTATGTTGTTTGATTTGATTCTTTTGGATGAATCACTTAAAAAATAATACAATTTTCAACAAATACCGATTGTGTTGTAGATTTGGTATGCCATATGTTTTTGTAATAATAATTTTTTCAGAAATTAAGATTGATATTAAGTAACTTTGTATTAAAAATTGAAATTCTGCACACGTATGTTCTTTTTGAATAGAACTATTAGTTTATTATAAATATTGACTAAAATCCAAATAATATTCAAACAGGAAATCATCATATAATAGATGAATTTAAATTGAGATAGGGGATTTCCTTCATCTAATGGGAGTTTGATTTCTGAAATTTAACGAAGGTTAAAAGATTGAATTCCTATTAGTGACATACAATTGCAACCTTTAATTGTATTTATGGGTCGACAGATTTTAGAGCTTGGAGAGGACGCACATTTTCTATTTCATCCATAAATCAGGGCCTTTCATTTAGTACTTGCTACTATGGATACTTCATGGATACAGAGACACATGAATGAAAATGGAATGATGACGCAGTTGTGTTAGTCTAATCTCGGTAATGAAAACTGTTATGTATTGTTAATCACAACAACGATCGACCACCGTGCATAGCAATTAATTGTTTGTGCAATTCCGTATCAAAAAGTAGACTTTTCTTAACGCAAATTGGTTCTGTAAGGGTTTACTTTACAGTACGCGTGAGGTAATATTTCCAAATTTTCACGCATTTTAGTCATCAATTTAATGAAATTACATAACAAAATCTCTACACATTATTATTGAAACATTTTAAATTGAGAAGTTCGTTAGGAGGCTTGGTATAATAAGAAAAAGGTAGAACATTCCCGTCGAACAACAGTGTAGAGTTGTCGCGGAGATACGTCATTTTGACGTCACTATCAGCTATTTATTAACCATTCATTATGTGCAAAGCTGATGGTGACGTCAAAATGAAAATGTCTTACCAGTAAAAGGTCAATTTACCATGGTTAGGAGGTATTCCCATCTCACTCAAATAAACACACTGAGTCTTACTTGTCACAAATTTAATGAAATTACAGATTGTTGTCAAAACCAAATTTATTATTTAAATATGAAAATTTCATTGTGAGTTGTTCCACAATTTAAAAAAAACACTGTGAATGATTTTATTATTAATTATCGATGAACTGATATTTTTTCAAAATTACACAAAATAGCGTTCAATACACATGTAAAATAGGTTACTACAGCACTCATTTACTTATTTTTAAATTAATTCATGCTGTAAATACCTCTATTTCACCACTTGTATCGAAATATACTATAATAATTTAAAAATATTGATAGTCAATTTGTATGGTTGCTTTAAATAACAACTGATTAAATACAAACAATGATTGCTTAGGCCAAGTTCCGTTAGTTTAATGTAGAGCCGTCGAAATAGATAGATACTGATTCCCAAAACTAATTTTTTTTCATAAATGAAGAGATTATTTTAATTGTTCATTTATATGGATTTCTGATTTTTAAATAAATTTCTTGAGAAGGAAATATCATTAGTTTTATAAATGGTATGATTTAATAAATAAAATCATCTAACTTCGCTGATCAGTTAAGATACTTAGCACAAATCATCCAACTGAACTAATTCGTGATAATGAATAAAATTATTACCCCTCAAACAAAAAAGATAATAAAAATTATACTGATAAAGATAAGAACTCATTAACTTTTGGAACTATTAATCTTTTTATAGTTTTTTAATCATATTTGTTCAAATAAATATATTACTTATGGACTAAACAATACAATTTGTTGAAACCCTATTATTAGTGCTGAAGATCATATTATTTATTTTCAATCGTTCATTAAGCGGATAGGTAATGATCCCATTCTTTGAGACTAAATCGCCCGGGGCAATGTGTAAAGTTGGCAATATTTATGAACCATCCCTGTGTTCTGTTTAACGTCTCTGCTCTGGCCACAATTATAAACAAAGATCGATGATCGTTGCTGATCAAACAGAAGAGATCTGTCTAGAATTGACTCCATTCTCTCCACAAATCTCTTTTTCTTGATCAGAAAAGATGAGTTCCATCAACAAGGCGGTCTTTAACCAGGACCAGGGGATCAACGACTCGTTAGCAATAGTGTTAAGCGGATTTTGAATTTCAATGAGATTATACTCCCTCCTGAAATTTGATATTTTACTCTTTATATTAAAATTATTTAAATATTTTAATGAAAGGGGATAAATCGGAATCTCATTGGTTATTAAATAAACCAATAAAATAGTGTTGTAAATTCACTGTCAGAATAAAAAAAACCTAATCTAAAGGTAAAAAAATTTTTTAACAACTAAGAATTATGGTCACAGTTATGTTTAATTAATTAATATTGTTTTTTACAACAATAAAGAAACGCCTACAAATCTTAGTCTTAAACATTGATTGTTTCGCAAAAGGGAAATTGACTATGCACTAATAATAGTAAAGTCGGTTATTGGCTTTGTGGAGGATGATCTACCGCACTTGAAACAAATAAAAAAAATCAATACCCGATAATCGTGATCTACAATAAAATTTTCTTAGCACTTAAACTGTTTGTATTTCCCTACTGAAAAAATACAAAAACAACGAAGTGAATTACGATGAACTTTCATTGAATCATCACCTCACAACACCACACAGTGTGTCTGGCTCTTCCATTCATTCGGTTGTAAAATTGCCACCACCAGCCAACAACAGACTAGAGTCGAACGACAAGGCGAAAGAAGAGTTTTCATTCATTTCGCTCGCTCGCCTCGTTCGAAGAGGATCATTGTTGATCGTGCGCGCGTGTTTTCGGTTTCATTTCTAAACGCGAAATCAAGTGATAATTTGTTTATTTTCGCGATAATAATTGTGAATTGTGTCTTTCGGGAATTCTATTTACGACTTTGCACCGAATTTAACTCATTACTGTGAATCTTTAAAACGTGATCTTTTCAGAGAAATTGAATCAGTTGTATATTCTTGTGTGTTTAAATTGGTGCAATTTAACATTTTAATTAATACGATCATTATAAGCGACATGGGATCCGTCGTTCTGTGCCTCTAGTGTCTGTGACTTAATTTTTGATTAGTTAGAGAGAAAGTGAAATGCCCTTTTCCTTGGCACTCTGTCAACATTAAAAGGCGCCTTTTCTAATCAGATTTTCTCCTCTCTGTGTTTTGTTTTGTGTTTAGTGGTTTTGATTTATAATTAACCTGAGTTCAACGTGATTCTCTTCTCGACGAGACATCTTCTTTATCTCTTCAGCTCGTCGTGGTAAATTTACACTCTATAATCTAGTAGTAAATGTGTGTAGAAGTGATCTGTCGAGAGGTCGCCTATAAAATTCTGTGTAACTTGGCTCGTTAATCGTGATAGACTATCGCTTAAACTCTCTAGGAATGTCTTTAACGTATTACTTTTCATCATTTCACTACCGTTTTCTTTTCAATTTCACGATTGATCTCGTGTTTTCCAATTTGTGATCAATAGAAAACCAAAACTATGATAAGCCCATGACCCTTTTTCTCTAAACATTTCTATTTCCAGACCTCAATATCGAGATTAACCTAAATTCCCAAGCAAAACAAATTGAAATGATCGATACATTGTGCACCTGTTTTTGGTGAATTTTAAATTGCAAGTATAACTTCTACACAAATACTACAAACTTAATTGTGGCTAAACCACAAAAAGTTATGAAAATGATTTTATTTTAAATCGTATTTTTTAGATTCTTTTATACAATTAAAAAAAATGATTTTGTCTTCAAAAAGTAAAGAACAAAATACCAGAAATTGTTATTAAATACCGTTATTGACATCTTATTGAATAAAATTATTTAATTTAGATATTTTTAAAATTTACTTGCTTACCACGAAAAAATAATTTATTTCAAATAGTTGTGAAAATTTCAAAACAAATTACAAATTCCAGTGAAAGACTTAATTGCGAATTCTGTCACATACGTTTGATGATTTTATTAAACACGTTATGTTCAATCTTAACTACAAATTGCAAATAAATTAACACTGTTATCTGATGGGAATTTATTTCTTATTATACTCATCGAAACGGCATTGTCTCACAGTCTTGTGCTTAAGTGTCTGGAATAATTAATCAATTGATGTGTAGATTAGAGCCTCAAAGCAGTTAAAGCCAATTAATTAGAAAATGTGATATATGGTTTCATTATTATTCATATTATTTTTTTTATATTTATAGTTTTATTCGATTTTAATGGTTTTATGGAAATTTTCACAGTCGTTTATTGTTGAAATATTAAATTAAATTTTTATCAGGTTCATATATCTGAAATTGATAGTTATCTAGTGTTTAACTTATTGCACTTATGTAGCAATTTATTTAAAATGTAATATCAAATAATAAATTGAAACAAAGTTTTAAAAAATTAAATTTATAGAACTTTTTTAAAAAAACTTATCAGAAAAAAAGGGTAAAACGTTATAAATTGAATATTTTGTTTAAAGGAAATGTTCTTTCCTTTTTGCACTTGTTGCATAATAGATTTATCATTATCCTACAAACACGAGTGTCAATTTTATAAAGAAATCATGCTGAAACCGTCATTTCTAATCCGTTCCTATTCTTCTATTCTATTGAAATATTGATGTGAAGGACACGGAATTCCTTGCTTTTACAAGCCATCGTTTGCATAGTCATGTTCAAGGAATCAATGTCATTGTCAAATCGATAGATAAAGAGTGAAGAAAAGGAGGACGACGAAGAAGAAGAAGTGGCGTGAATTATGGATGAAGGAGGCGGGATAGAGGTTGGGGAACAACTTGGGCAAACACGACGACGATGGGCACACGATAAGAAATTGAAAGGGAAAATTGCAAAGAAATTGAGACATCAATTGTGTCTGCCAATGCGGGCTTTATGCGATTATGTGGCCGTGTAGATAAATGCTCCATTTTCACTCCGTAATTGTATCCGGAGCATATGGATTTCCTTATTCCTCAATCATATCCTTTCCTGTTTTCCGTCCTCTTCTTTCTTCTCCTCTTTGCCGGCGAAGAAGATGATTATCTGAATTTCTATACTATCCTCAGGCTAGAGTTACCAAACAGTTAATTGAAAGTGTTTAATAAAATTTTAATAATAGCTTATACTACCAGGGGTCCCCAAGCTTTTTAAATCCACGGCGCCTTTGCAAAGGTAAAATTTTGTTACGGCGGCCCTATATTGGAAAAATAAGTACCAACATAAAAGGAGTTAGGTGTAGATTGGAACAAATAGTAATACATTATAGAGACAGAGTCAAATCAATGTGGATGAGCTTGGTGAGCTCCACAGTTTTTCATAGCGGGGAATAAATCCTGATACACTCATTTTTTGCGAAATTGAGCGACACTTTTCCTTAATTATAGTTACAACTTAATTCTTCATCATTATTGGAATTCGTTACATTTTTTTGTAATTTTAATTTAACTTGACTGTATTCTTTTTCAACCGGCCAAATTTGTATTATAAATTTTCCCTATCAATTCATGTAAGGGACCCTGGGGAGTCTAAACATCAACCAACAGGCTTAGACTTTTCATGACTATTTGCTTTCGGTGTATTATTAGTCAATTAATAGCACCTAGACCAGTTGAAAACGGACCCAGTCAATCCTACTAGCCCAGGGATCGAACCCATGGATGGCCTCCAAAGAGGCAGCCGGATGCGTTACCACATCGGCTATGAGGCCAAAGTTCTATTAATTGATATAAATTCAATTTTAAAAATACTCCGCGGACCGCATAAACATGTTTAAAGGGCTGCAAGCGGCCCGCGGGTCGCGTGTTGCTCATACCTGATCTACTATATATGCATAAGAATCTTGATTGTAAAGATGGGATTAAGATTTGAACCATTAAAATTAATGCTTTCAAAATTCAAATCATCATTCGAATGGCATTTATTAAATTTTTTAACCTTTTTTACGTAGATTTCAATTAGATATTTTAAGTGGACTCAATAACCAGACTCGAGTTTTTAAACAACTAGCATTAATGATATTTGTCCTTATGGAAATAGTACTGAGAACGATTATTTAGGAAATTGTATATTTAAAATCCCCTTATACTGATTAATTAAAGTTAGATAAAAAGATTTCTTGCGATGACTTAACCGATTTTTTTACTTTAAATTTGGTAAATTTACTTTAATTTGCGTAGTTGCTCACCAAAAAATAATATTCAACTGTTCAGTTTAAGCATTGGCTTCCTAATATCCCCAATGTTTTAAAAAAAACTTTATTTGAGCTCAAATATGACATGTATCCCGTTTATTTCGAGTCCCAGATATCTTTTTCACACGATTTTTTATCATAATAAAGATAACTACTTCAATTTTGTCATCATAAATTCTTTGTATCTCTAAAAAGTTAGCAACCCTCCTACAAATTCCTCGTTGCCACAACAATGGACCGCAAAAAGGAAGTGTGGAGCGGGAGATTCAACTCTTCCATTCTCATCTCGAGTCTCGACTCTTAATAATGGTCCTCCTCTTAATTTGCTTCTTGTTGTTTACGTTGGCTGGTGGCGTGTGTCTCTTGACTCTTTTAGAAATTTCTTCCCGCAACAGAAATTGCCAAAGAAGAGGAAGAAGGGATGTGTGCCAATTAATTAGACAAGGAAATGAGTGCAGCTCCCACAGGAGAGGCCAATTAAATTGAAGTCTAGGGGAAATTTAATGACTATTAATGGAATTTGTTGTCAAGTATTAAAATTCAATAATTTCTGTCGTTCAGCTGGAATGGAATCAATAACTGGAACAACTCTTTAAAGATAGTTTTAATGAGGACTTAATGAGACTATTAGTATAATATTAAGCTCCAGTTCAAGTTAATTTTTCCAATTAAAGTTATTGCAAAGTACGAGTACTCCATGTCAATAACTTTAATGATTATATTATAAATAATTAATTTCTGTCAATTTATCTGTAGAATAATTTTTTGAGTAAATTGAAAACAATGCCTTTTGGCTTTAGTTGTTTTCTGTAGAATTGATTTATATGTGGGAATTGACCAATTCTCAGTGAGTTTAGGTCATTAACTGGGTCTGGGGCTATGGAAGTGAATTATTTTCTAGTTGCGTAATCTTGAAGAATTGGTTTAATGTGGTGATTTGGCCAGAAATCACGTCCATAATGGCATCGAAAAGAGAGATGCAATTATGATAATTTATTTAAAATGCCTGACTGGTTGTCGTGAAAGGGATTAACGGAGCCCCTTTAACATAGAGTAATCCCATTCCGGGACAAACCCATTACACTTTATTGCCGATCCTCCGCAATGCTTCGGAAAAAGGGAAAGAGTAGGGTTTCTAGGCAGACCGTTTGAAATGTATAATTTATAAAGAATTTATATTAAATATTTTAAACTTGACTTATTTAACTATGTTTTGAAACAAGCTTAAAACACACATTTTAAATAAAATTTAAAAAATCGTATTTTAATCTAAAAATATTGGTTTGTAATTTCTGAAGCTCTTTCTGAAAACAAATCATACATAAATTACGTCGATTGAGAAAATATAAAATCCACTAAATTAATTTTCATTAATAAGTCAATGATAATCGAAGGTTTATTATAATTAAGAAAGAATAGTAATATGATTAAAATCGTACTTCATATGTTTGAGATCTGTAAAAAAAATGATAGTATTGGTAATCCTAAACTGCGCAGAGACAATGGCCTGAATGGAATAATTCCAGGCGAGACCGGAGCAGCGGGTCGGAATCGGATTACCTTGAAGGCACGTACCATCCATCCAACAACCGACGACACAATATCCATTGAGTCATTGAGGGGTCGGGAAAAGCGATTTGCTCGCTGCGCCTTGGTGTGCTGCAATCCCATTTGGGACCCGTGTGTTAATTTTTAAATTGAAGTGAATTGAATTTGAGGGGATTAGGGTGGGTCAGGAGCAATAATATTCAATTACCACCAGGCCAATTTTTCAATGCTACGATGATTGAATGGCGTCGAGTCGAGACCAGCAACAAAATAAAACCCTAGCCACCACCACCAACAACAACAAAAGTTGGGTTCTCGTTTATCTGTTCTGGCCCATCTTCCACTCGCGCCGCCTCTCCTTGTCCCAAACACCCATGATTGAACAGAATTCCCTGAATAGAGAGATGGATGGAATAAATTTGTGCGTATCATTTTGATGAGATTTAAATGGACCCGAAAGCAATTGTAATTTGATGGCCATTTTCCTCGCAATTTGAGCCACTGACTTTTGAATATGCTATTAGACAAAAGCGATAAAGACGAGTTCATTGGGTTGGGGGAAAAGTTTCGCTCTTCTTCATTGAATAAAATTAGATTTGAATTTAGATCGAATTTCAAGGTTTTATATGAAAATCGATATTATTCATGGAGAAGGCTTAATTTGAAAATATTACTAAGAAATATATAGAATGTTCAGTTTTTCAATAAAATTCTTTAATTTAATTAATAATAAACACACTTTTTTCTGAAAAAGAAAACAATATGGAGAAAAAAAACAAATAAAAACACTTGAAACAAAATATCTAAGAACAAAGAACTACATTGCAAAAACTAAACTTTTTAATAATTGCAACTTATAATTGAATAAAATTGGAAAAAAATTAGATTTTACAGCAAATCCTGAACTACAAACTATAAATTAAAAGAAGCAACCTAATACTGTCTTATCAAATCTGATATCATAAATATTATATTCTTAAGCTGAGGCTTAATGGCTGGCCATAAACCGTGGTAGTTTAATTGTGTTGTTATGACAAATAAAAAGAAATAATTCAAAATCATAACAATGAACAACAAGAAAAAATGTAAAACATCAATAACATTGTGAATAAATTAATATAAGAAAGGAGGATGATATAAAAATAAATTGAATATTTTTACAAGTCAGGGAACATAGCTTGTCTCGGGCGCAAGATGCTGATAATGGCGTTGAGCGGGAAGATGACGTGGCTGTGATAAGGGCCAGGAAGGAGGAGCGCAAGTTCCATCGTCATCACTAGAACGAGAGTCAGTGAATTAAATACGTTCAAAGTAAATATTTAGATTAGGCCAATAAAAATTATTTCAATTTTATTTCAAAATAAATTCAGAAATTTAGGTAAATGGAAGTGGAAGCCAGCCAGCTGACAGTCAAAGCATAAAAAACCAAACACAGTGTTTGTATTTAGTACAAATAATGTACAAGTCATATTCATAATAAATATATATATATATTATACTTATATGAGGAAAAAAGACGAGAAAGTACACAAAAGTACACAGAAAATATTGAAATTCTCGCACCGGTTCTAAAAAGCCTGCTCGTCGCCTGCTCAGAGTGCGCCACGCATCGCCCCAAACACACATGGATAAATATAGAAATTCATGTTTGTAATTTGTGTTTCTGTTCAATGGAAACTCTGTAGGTATGTTGCGGGGAAGCACTCCACTTGTACAACGATATGACAGCAAATAAAACATACAAATATGTGAGGAATGTCAATTGAAGTGATTAGGTTTTGTTTTTTTTATTAAATACAAATATTTTTATTTATTGTTTTGATGTTTATGGAAACGGTGATTTCAGTTCTCGGTAACTTGTCGGAATTCCCCTTTCAACAATTATTGTGCATATTTTTTAAATTGCAGCACATTTTTTGCGAATTATGGAAATAACAAAAGAACTCCCCACGTGTCATTTTCTAATCTCAAAACTAATGTTATTAATGTGAATTTAAATTGCATTTCATATTCTAACGTCTCATTTGGTTATTCAAATAGACATGTCTCTTGCTTGTCTTGTCACCTAATGTGTGCTTGTTTACACGTTTCTGCAACCTATCCGTAGCATGTTATTATATAACGTGACCTGTTAAATAAAAACCATATTTACACTAATTGGAGAGCTGTTTGTTTTGATGGATAGATGGCTCAATATTGACGAAACCTTTTATTAAATAGAATTTCCATAGAACAGACTCAGTGTTCTACTTAAATTCGAATTTAATTAGATAATTTTCAATATAAAATCAGCTCTGATATTTGTTTACAAATTATTTTATCAATGAGACTTATTTTAAAATTTACAATCGAACTTAAACTAAAATAGCGGTAGAATCTTCATGAAAAAATAGTACAAGAGTGTTAATTTCCTTAAAAGAAAATATAATTATATTTTATTTTTAATTTATATGAAAATCATTTTGTTACAAAAACATAAGGATTTTTTAATTTGGAGTTATAACTCGAACAAAATAATAATCCGAAATATGTTGTTATCTCCTTTATCCTCAATATCAACGGATTATTATTGGTCTAATATGCAATTCAATTTGGCTTTGTGTATCTTGTCTGTTTCTAATGAATTTGCTGATCATATTTGCAAATTTCTGTTTGTTCACCACACACCAGAGTTATGCAATTGGAGCAAATATACATAAACTAGCCAAGGGAAAGAACATTTTCAGCGAAAATAGAACAGAGAAGGAAAATGTTTGATTTTGAAGCAGAAAATGGAGTGATTGCAATTGAAAAATCAATTAATCAATGCGGACAAATTGGTTGCAAAGATTATTGGATCGGATGTCGTTCACCCGATCTAATTCGCACCGCAATTTATCGCTGTTTTTGTTTGCGGGTTTTTGCGTCCAAGATGCATTCAATTTTCCATCCCAAAACCAATATTCTGCTCTGTACTTAATTTTGTAGACGACAAAGAAGCAGGAGCAGCGCAAATAAATTGCATTCCTTTGGCAATTTTGTCGTTTATATTTTGCCGAAGAGAGATTTAAATAGAACCAGGCATTTCAGTTGTTCGTCTGCTGGCTGGAGGAAGATTGAGGAGCGCTCCATTTATTTACCGGAGCAATTCCTCCAAAAGACAACAAAGGAAAATTGTCCCGAATCGAAGAGATTAATTTCACTGTCAAATATTGTGGGAAACTCTACATTTTCTGTTTGGGGTTTCCGGACAAATGTAAACAATTGTTTTTAATTAATTTTTATGGATTAGTTATTATTCCATCCCTCCACTTTATAATCCATCCATCATTTTCTCGGTCCAGTCTCCCGTATATACCGTTTCAATTAAATGCTTATTTTACGCCCTCAAAATCCATAATTGCTGATAATTAAGAGACATTTCATTTTATGAGAAATATTTTACATGAAAAAAAAAACTTGTAAAATTTATTTAATTGGTAATCCTTATGTTGTTCACTTTTAAAGTCAAATAATTAAAATAATAACTTATTTTGATTTATATTTTATTTGAAGGGATAATAATTTTTATCAAATGAAATATTCAAAATGAACGAAATTTGCCAATTTTAATATCATGAAAATCTATCAAAATAATGATGATAATAATAATGAAATCTGCTCTAAGATCCTAATTTTGTAAGAATAACCTTATTAATCTCTTAAAATTGAAATATTTAAATAATATACAAATAATTGTTTCACTTTAAAGGTAAAAAATGTTGATATTCCTTTAAAATACTATTGTATAACTCACTGTAAAATTTTCGTTTTATAATCCAACCACTAAATTATAATATTTTTTAATGATTAAGCTGCGGTCTTGTGGCGCACACTGTAAAACCGTTTTGCTCTTAATCCTGGCCCAAAAATATCCCTAAATAAGTCGCCGCCGACTTTTCTTCCCGAAATTCTCGCCGCCCACGCACCAGAAATTAGCCCACTTGGAATATTCATGATCACGTTCCACATAAATTGACAGGCGCGTGATAAATGCTGTGCCCAATTGGGGACGACCATTGAGCACGTATCGATCTAATTATCTCGTATCTCTCCCTAATGTGACTCAGAATCAGGCCTAATTAGATTCAATTTTACAGCTCTGTCTTAATTACCAATTGTTATTGTTTAAGTGGCTAATTTTATTGGTTTTTTGTAGTTTTATTTCAGTTTTAAAATAATCAGGGCCATTGTATATACTACTTTTATATTGTTTTGTATAAAGTCGATAAGCTTAATTATAATAAGCATATTAAACGGGATATTACAGAACCCTTGTATTGTCTTTTCATCTTAATTGTGTAAATAACTATTATTTGAAGACAAGTTTTTTATGGACTGGAAATAAAAGTAATCTTTAAAATATCAATAAAGCATGATTCCCAAAAACATAAATCATTAATTTGTTTCAACTAAAAAAAATATTTCTCACCATTTAAAAGGCAATTTTTCCATGAAATTCCCAAGTTGTCCTTGAAAGTGAATGCATTTTAAATTGACTGTGGAAAAACTTGGCATCCTTTGGCTGATGGTGATATCCACTTTACAAAGTGGTACACTTCAGTTCATTGGAACTCAATGAAGCATGTGCTTGGCCATAATTCAATCACCAAAACTTTTAACGACATCCTTCGGGGACAGACAAATATTCAGAAATAGAGAGTCTTTGTTTTGGGAGGAGCCTCAGTCTCTGTCATCTGATCCAATTTCCCAGATGTGAATAAATTAGCCGGATGATGTCCTCTCCTCCTTCTACTTCTCTTCTATTCACCATTTCATTTCATTTGAATCGAATCTGGACGGCCAGAAATTGATCTTGTCATATGCCACTTCCAGCTGTTTGCGACTCAATTTTGCGTCATGCTGATTTGTTTGCAGGAAACAATTGTTTTCCCTCAATCCCAAAAATTCTGCAAACAAATCAAATTGATATTCTGTTTATATTTCTACAAAACGCAAATATTTCCACACTTAATCACTGGCAGAAATCCAGACAAATTAGACAAGCACTTTTGGTTTCCTTTCCTAATTCTCTTTACAGCCTTTGCATTTTTTGCTATTCTTAGCCACTTAAATAGAGCACGTCTTTTTAGCTCAGCTTATTAATTTACTACCACTTTCTAAGTTAATTTAAATTGAACTACTGAATTTAATTGAGAACGCTGAAATTTTATATTGCAATGAAGGTAATTGGTTATGGAAGTATTCCTGGAAAGCTGCTCAGATTTTGTTATGAAGACAGTAGTCTGGATTATTGGATTGATTTCCAATGAATTTATTTGCTGCCAATCCATTCCAAGAGATTTTATCTTTATAAAGCAATTGTCCGTTTCTTCCGTGGTCTTATTATACGGCTTCTACTTTAGTTATAATGCAAAAATGTTTTTATGCATTTTTGTTGCTTAAAATTGATATTATGACACTCAAATTTGCTCTGTCAATGCACAAGTGCTTTAAAGAATTCTTTAAATCACTAGTGCTTTGTTTATTATTAAAGTGTGACCTTCGTGAAAAAATCCACCAAATTTATATGGTCGTCAGATTTGATGGGCGTTTATCTGTGATTTTTTAAAAATTTTATTACAAAAACCTCCCATTGGAAATTTTTAAATTACGCCTTGTAAGAGAGGGGTGCAAAATATTTCAATTTTTAAATTTAGAGCCGCTTAAATAACTTTTAAATAAAACAAGTATTTTTTTTTATTTTTGTGTAAATTTATATTAAAAATGCATTAAATTTTATATAAAACTCGGTCGATAAGCATTATTAAACACTCGGGCCTTCTTTAAGGCACTCGCTATGCTCGTGGCTTAAAACAACCCTTGTGTTTAATAATGACTTATCTTATCGACCTTGTTGTATAAATAACTATTATGTTAATTTATTTAAAAAATGCATACAATTTTGAATAAAACACAGTTGATAAGCATTATACGGTCTGTTTTAAAGCACTCCTTATGCTCGTATCTATAAACGACCCTAATGTTTAATATTGATTTATGCTATCGTCCTTGTTGCATAAATAACTATTAAGCCATTAAAAATTAATTTTTTCAATAAATTTTTTATGTTATTAAATTCATACCAATTTTTAATCTTAAAGTTAATTACATTAATACACATTAATTTTATAAGAACAAGTCTTATAAATTTTTCTAATTTCACGATGATATATCTCAACGTAAATTTTTCTGTTTTGACATGACGCATGGCATCCGTGTTCGCCTTATTAGAAAGTAATTGAAAAGGTGTTTTCAATCAACGCCGAATGATAAATTGTTCCCGAAGTTACAGGGCAGGTTTTCGCATTATTTGCACTGTCAAAGATCTGCCGATTCTATTCCGATTCCATCAATCAAATTGTTTAAATCGCCAACTCACTTCCTTCAGCCCAATCGATCCAGATTCTAGTTTTAATTCCTTTTGAATAATTTATCAAATATATTGTTGTTCTTTGCAATATAGTTTGACGCCTTTTACAGAATAAGAAAAATACCCTCGCATAAATTGCTTGTTATTGTTTTATAGACTGTTCTAAATAATAAGAATTCAGATATTATAACAATGAATTCAATTTAATTTCTAAAATTTTGATGTATAAGTACAAGTTATTTATGAATTTATTTCTCAAGTATTTAAGATAATGAATTCCTAATGAGAGCGGACAGAGATAATGAACTAATTTTAATTTGAAGATAGTTAAACATTCGTCCATTTCTCTAAGTTATTATTTTTAATTAAATACTTGAAACTAATTTGATGAATATTGAATCAATCACATTATTTGAAAATCTCTAATAAATCTTCGTTGACTAAATTGATATCAATTGTCTCTTAAAATATAATTCAAAAGCTCCCTTTGTTGAAGTGTTTCAAGTTGTATTCATAATATTCGGAACAAGCTCTATTATGTGTCAATTTTCTATTTTCGCCCATCATTCTGTGACACTTTGAATCTGCCCAATCATCAATATCTAATGTCGACATCTGTTCCGTTCCACCCCTTTCGCCATTATCGGAACAGTATTGATTTCGCAATAATTTGGCGGAGAAAAAGGGCGAAAGGTTCGAAGCAAAAACAGGAGAAAACATTTTGACAATGAATTTAAATTTATCTCAGTCTCCTTTTCAATATTTTAAAGACTATTGACTGCTGCTGCTACTGCTGTTGTTCTTGGTGAAATGGGTGAAATTGCGAAGAAATGGCTCTTGTTTATCGGCTTGGCACGTCCAACAACGAAATTGGATTTGCTGTCAAGGCGAATTTCGGGATGTGTGTGCAAATTGGGCCAAAGGTTGACTTTGATTTAGATTTAATGCAGCATCCAATTGGACTCTGGCCAATGTCGTCGTATTTTCCAATGTTCTTTCTCCTTCTCTCTCCTCTGAAACACTCTTGGCCAGATTAATCACCCAAATGCACCTGGCTAAAACCTGCAAAGCTGCAAATTACAATCTGGTCTCTTTTGAATGAATTTGCAAAGTAAATGGTTAGGTGGAATTTTTTTCTGCTTTAGAAAAACCATTATTGTACAAATTTGAATTATATATTATAATTTAAAACTAAATACCACAAAAATATAGAAAAATTAAATATTATAATTTCTTGGTTTTGACGTATACTCGTAGTTTGATAAATCAATATCGGTTTAAATTTCAAGTAAGCTCTTAAACCAGACAATCTGCTGTCACTGATAATATTTTAATTAGATAACTATATGTTCAAAAACCTAATTGAAAAAAAAACATTTACTCACTTTTACTTAATGTCTAAAATCTTTCAAACGTTGAAAAAAGTATAAAATTATGTTTTACAAATGCCCGTAAACCATTTTCAAACACGTGAAAAATAACAAGAATCAATCAGTGAATCTACTGTTGGTTTTATAAATAAAAAAGCCCATAAATAACACGAATAATAATAATTGAAATATTAAATCTGCATTTTGGTCCAGCAAGTCAGTTCAGCATCAGGGAGATAATCTTATCGTTATCGATGGGCCAATGTTTTACGGGGTCCGCAATTTGCAGCTGTTTTTCTGAATGGAGAGGAGGCGATTGAAAATAGGCAATAAATCAACAAAACTTGACCGATAAATTATGGTCTGGCGGCGAAATTTGGCTCGGTTAAAGCGGCGAGCCCAAGAAGAAGGGCCCTAAGCTGTTGAAAAGCGGGTTGGGAGCAGCTCCAAAAGGGAATGGTAATTGAAAGGCGAATCTCGTAAAAGTGCAAAGAGAGACGAGAACCGATCAACTGAGTCAGACTGAGGGAGAGATAAGCACATTTGATAAGGGTTTTTTTTTGTTTCGAAAGTAAGAGGGGAGTAGGAGGAAAATCCCCAAAGCAAACTGAATTGAAACTTTTTCAATAAACATTTCAATTAAAAATTCCGCCGAGCCAAAATTGTAACTTTGTTTCTTAAGTTTTTTGTTGTTGTTGCGAATTTGGAATTCGCACCACATTTCATTTATTTCCCCAATTGAAATTTCATATCTCCTCTTATTTCCACTGAAATTAACAAATCAGCATTTAATATTAGAGACACATTGTTAGACATTCACCTAAAAATACTTACATCATTGCATTGCAAACTATATGTTTATGAGCAGTAAGTTGTATGATTGAGTATCTATTGTAGTCTGTCCTCCAGAAGCTTAAGAACTCAATAAGGGTTAAACTCTCACCCTTCCGATACACAGAAACTGGGACCTTCAATCAATTTTTATAAATGCAAAACATATTGTATTCTATAGATATTGAAAACTCCCTTTATAGAGATATTAAAAATTGAAGTATTCTTAGGGGTTTAGAATTTTTAAGGTATACCATGCAACTTATTATTGAAACTTACTTTAAAACTACCCTTTATTATGAAAAAATAAGGTTTCTGTCCTATCATGTTATTGATTAGTTTATAAGTGAATTTGATATTGTTTAGTGATAAGATGTCAGTAGTTTTTATTAGTCTGGATTAATAGAAGTACAGACAGTTTTATTGTAGTCTCGTGTGTTTACCCTAAATCATGAAGTGTTTGGACGGATTCTGTCTTAAAAACTTGCCTTAAAGATTACTTAAGGGCTTGTTTTTCTTCCTTCCTTTTCATCCCAACAAGGGAACATAGGGCACTTTCAAAACAAGTTTTGTCTGTGTTTCGATAATCATTGTTAGCCACTTTTGTATTTACCTAAAATTATCACAAAAAGCCTTCTCATAATTAAAAATAAAAATTTGCCGCATAAAATTGCTTATACTGTACAAGTTTTGTTTTGGTTTCAATGTCTTTTTCAAATGTGAATTTAAATTCGTTTAATTTGCGAGTAAGAATATTTTCATCTTTTTAGTATAAAATATAATAGTTTTATATGCTTCATTGTCTTTATAAATTAAGTAAATGATTTTCAAATGAATATTTTAAAGAGTTTTTCATAAATCGTAACTAGAATTAGAGGTTCCAGTTCCAGTTTTAAAGGTCATCCAAATTTCTATTCACTATTTTACACATTTTTGTTTAATAATTTATAGTAAAATAGTGTACTATAAATCCAAGTTTATATAATCTTGGCTTCACCTGATCAGAATTTATAGATGAAAAAAAACTGTTAACTTAAAAAATCCTGGTTTTACAGGAACTCAATAATTATCGTATAAAAATACAATTAAAATATATAGCAATTGAAATAATAAATGAAAACTACATTACAACGAAAGATATTGTTTAAGTGAAAAATCGAAATTAACCCTTTCAAAGTGTAAATTTTCATGTGGGACGTTCCAATATAATATGTACATAAGTTTTGTATTTAAAAAAATAGAATATCACAAACATTTTAATAAAACATAAGACTTAAACTTTCTCTTATGTAAATATAAGCAGAAATTTATGCAACAGAGACTTACAAGTTGCGATAGCGAAAGTACCTGATACTTGTGTTCCACAATCATCACTCTTAATCCTCTTAGCGAAGAGTGGAATACGTTACTGGGAATTAAAAACGACCTACAACTTATTTTCCTGCATATGTCTTTATCTATTTCCATATTTCCTCCCCTTCAATTGCCCCATAAAGTTATCTCATGTTGTGCAATTAAGAGCAATAATGGTGACGAGACTGTCACTATGAAAGGAGAGAAAAGAATGTCCTTGTGCGGGATAATACAAATTAGGAGCCCATTAGTAACGTTAGCGATATTATGAATAAGAATAAGTTCTTCACTTTTATTACAAATTAATAAGTATTTTTATATTAATTTCTACTGAATACTATCAAAAACTTAATACCATTAAAAAAATAAGCATGGATTTAAATTGGAATAATTTCCTTGAATAGAAACTTTAAGCAAAAGTTATTAAAAGAATTTTTTTAAATAATCAAATTATTTAAGCCCATAAAGTCAATTTTACTGCAATTTACTGTTTATGTTTAAGTGAACAATTTTAATGAATAAGATAAGACACCTTGAATAATTACACTACTTAAGCATATCAGCGAGAATTTTATTACTAGTTTTAACTATACTTATACAATAAACCATTTCTGTTTTATATTGGAAAGTTTTTTAATGTTGACTTATTTTTAATATAAATTATAATGAAGATAATCTATATATGATCTCAAGGCTACTTCCATTTGGAAATGACAGCAATGGAGAGTTTTCGGGAGAATCGAAGGACTCATATAATATTTTATTGATAATAGGAATAAACCTAAAATGTTATTCAAATCATAGTCGCTCAACACAGAAGTCATGATTATCTGTCTAAGCGATTTTGGCTTGAAATTTCGTTAATGACGTCATCTCCGAAATGACAAACTTTGTTTCTGTTTGTGTGATTGGACAAAATTACTTTAAATTGAGTGAATAAAGATTTTTTAAGTTATAAAGTACGTGCAATAATTATCTCTAATAAGATTATTGTGTGTTAAAATGATAAAAAAAAGTTGATTAGGACCTAAATGAGGAAGTAATCGCAAAAGTTAGTTTTTTTTGTTTTTCCATAAAAAATAAACAAATGGTGTAAATTTGTTAAAATTAAGAGTATAGCCAACACAATAAATATCATTTTGAATCAGACTCTCTCAAAAGGACCCCACAGCCTCTCAAAAGGAAGTCCGCACAACCTTGATCCAAATAATATTATTAAATATTTTTATTGAAGAAGTTAAAAACTTATTCTAACTTGCAATATTTTCCTTGTTCTTTCAGCTGGGCCATAGCAATTACGAGCCCCAGCAGCACTTCCTCAAGTCTAATTACTTGACATCATCCGCCACACACCACCATCACTATCACCAGCAACCGGTTGTCGCTTACCAGGTTTATCACAACAACAACAATAATAGTAGTATCAATAGTAATAAAAATAATAACAACCACGCTGTGAATTTGACGGAGGAGAAGCGGAGATCGTTTGGCTACGAACTGAAACAGTACAACGGGAGCCTGGGCTACTACCACAACTACCAGAACGACGACCTGCTCCTGGATGGGACTAGGGGGACCTACTTCACGAACCTCAAGCTGGACAACAAGCGCCGCCTGCTGACCAACCTCGTGCGCTCCACAGACGACGACTACTTTTATGGCGGCTTCCACAACGACAAGAAGCCCATCATCGCCATGAACCAGCACCACAACCACCAGGACGAACAGCTCCTTGAGCAGGGCAAACTGTTGCATCGAATGGCCATGCCGCCGCCGCCTCAGACTCAACCTCTGTCCAACGAAATCGCAGACCTCAACGGACACCACAAGTATTATCAGGACCAGCAGCAGCAGCTTCACTCACAACGAGAAGAACGCCAACAGTTCATCCACAGTAGCACCGAGAACCAGCAGCAAATGCATCCCGATGGAACGGATCCCAACCAGACGGGAGGACTGCCTCCTATTCAACCCATCATATCCAACGGTACAACAACGACTGGCAAACTATTCCACAGATCACATCACTACACACAGGTAATTGAAACAACTTCTTGTGGTTAAATTTCTTAGGAACTCACGCCTAAACAAAGATTCGTATCTTAAATCGGTAAGAGTTTTACGGTTTTAAGAGCTTAAAATACCCATGTTCTATAGACATTCTATTAGACATTTCTTATGGGTAATAAAAATTTAATTTTATCATAGGACAAATTTTAGGATTGCCCCATTTTTAAACCGTACAATAGAATTAAATAGGTTTACTGTATAATCCAAAGGTGCATAACTTGCCCTCAGTTTAGTACTATAGTAATTCAATTTGATAAATGTGATATAAATTCAATGTTTTTAAAACATAAACCATACCCTAGTACGGCAATGCTTGCCTCAGTCAAGTGTTAAAAACGGATCAATTTGTGCTTTAATTGCCCGTAAACATATTTCTTGGCGTTGGTATTAAAATTCCAATTGCTTTGCGGGATATCATCAAATTCCCCATTGCCACGTCCATGGCATTCTAATTAAATTGTTTTGCCAAAGTTGCGAGCTGCTGGCGAAACACCCACTTCCAATTTGCTACGCCAATTATTCCTAGCATGTCTGGCTTTGGCAAATAATAATCCAGACATGGGAAAACCTATCGCCAAAATTAGGCATCCACGTGGCTGTCAGTGGAATCGGATCCAAGTAAATTGATGTTACTAATGTGGAGCAATCTGAATGCAGAATCGAATATAATTTTCCGATTAAGCGGTCGGCATTTCGGCGAAAAACTAAGGAATTATTTATCTGATATTAATACGAAATCAATAATTTGAGGAGATCTGTTTTTATTTCCATCAGCAACGAAGAAGAAAAAAAAAATAGAAAACACAATGGCAACATCTGTATTTTGGGGAAATTCGTTCAAGGACCGGAAGCAATCTGGCAATCTCTCTTGCCCCTGACTGACTGTATCAATTTTCAGCACACAACTCTTTTGGATACCCATTATACAGGATAATGTTACAAATTACTCTTAATAAAGAAAAAAATCATCAAATATTAAATGTATTTTTGCACTTTCAAATCAAAAGGATAGCATTTAGATATCGATTTGGATTTGGAAAAGGAAAATTTTTAATCCAGACCGTAATGACGGTCAAATAACCGTTCAAATAGAGACAGTTGTATCGGCTAATTTTTTTAAAATTTGTTTTATATGAATTTTCGAGGGAAGAGCAAAAAATGTATGTCCTACTCTAGTGTAAAATCCGTTTTCTAACTAGGAAACAATGAAAAACTTGCCTAATACGTATTTCACATTCGTTGTCTCGTTAAAAACGGGTCATTTTACACCCTTGTACCACAAATAGCAATTATGCATTTTTGTTCCATAAAATATTGATATTATGACATTAAAACTTGTTCTGTCAAAGACGTTATTATATCACAAGTGTTTCAAAAAAAGCACTTGTAATTTTTCTTTATTATTAAAGTGTGACCTCTGTGAAAGAAATGCAGCAAATTTATATGGACATCTGCTTCGTTGTGTATTGTTTAACTGTGTTTGTGGCAGATTTAACTTCATAACAAATTGTTTCAATTTAAATATGACGTAGTAATAGAGATAGCCTTTTTTACAGCACTCGCTACGCTCGTAGTTTAAAAAAAACTTAGTGTATAATAATACCTTATTTTATCAACAAGTTATATAAACAACTATTAAATACATAATTGATTATAAAACCAAATATTAAAAAAAGCAATTGTTCTTAACCGAATTATTTACTGACTATAACAATTTTTGCAATGCTTTTTAATTTGAATGCATAGAATTATGAGATTGCGACATTTTTCACATTTTTTAACTTTAAAATGTTGAGTATTTGTTATTACATTTGGTAAAGTACCTAACGTTGAAAAGAAACACCTCTAGTTGGAACAGAATTTCAAAGAGCGAAATAAAAAATTATATTAACGACAAATTAGAAAAAAGTAATCGTAAATGAATTATGGAATTGTATTGTGAATTAAAAGTAGAGTTTTGTCGCTCGTCCCAATTTTCGAGGCTGTTTTGGTCAACCACAACAAGACAGAAAAAAAGAACCACGTTTCGACATTTAATCCTCTTCTCTGGATTCGATTGCCCTTTTGCAAATTATTGCCAACAGCAATTTCGGTTTTTGCACAAGAGTTCTTGTTTAGCTCATTGATCCGACACAGATCCATTCATTCTTCTTGCGGTTGTTCCCAATGAAATTCTGCTCGACACTTTTTGTCAATTATCCGTCCTACACACATCGAAAGTGTGCGGTTTCCCACATTTCCAGCCCCAAAACACGTCCCATTGACACAGGTCAATGACGTACACATTCCCTTTGTTACGTTGCAAATACTTTTGTTATCGATTTGGGGCATGTCTATAAAAGAAAATAACTTAATCATATTGTTACAGCTTCATGGCCATTTCAATATTCCGAACAGGTTTCATTTTTAGATATCCTTATTTTGTTAGGAAAGTATAAGCTTTACTAGCACGAATGCCTTTCAATAATTTTTTCTCTAATTATTTAGAAAGTTATGATCCAATGAAAAATAATTTGAAAAAGAAATATTAAACCTTTTGGTTATAATATTATCTTATAATTGAAATCATAAAATCTTGAATAAAACGGTTAATAAGCGTGATTAAACACAAAGTTCTTCATTATACATTTGCAAAGCTCGTGAGTTTAAAAATCTAAAAGGTAAACAACTAACAACAAACAATTAAGTTATTTTAGATCTAAGCCCCAAACATATTTATAAGAAAGGCTTTTAAAATCTTGAGCTAAAAGAATAAAGACATAATAATCTAAAATAATTTTTAAAAGAGCAATAAATTTTTAATAGGATTGTCAATGGGATTAATTTATTGGATCAATCGTGTAGGACATGCGGAATGACAGGGTCATTGGCAAGGCGAACAACATCTTCAGAAAACAGAATCAGTTTTTGTGTCCTGAATTGAGGGAGAAGAGGGAGTTGGGGGCTATGAAGTGCCAGCGATGAAAAAGAGATAAATGGTGAAAGTGTTTTTACAGGGCTTCGACAAGCCAGCAAGAAAAAGCTCCGATTCGACATTATGTTATCGTCATCGAAAATATCATAATAATAATACTAAAATCCCGAAGAAGAAGTAGTGATAAGGGCGCAAAAAATTAATAATTGACAGGATGAGTGAGATAAGAGGCGAATTGGCACGAATTTCAGCCACTTTGGCGAGTTTGATCACGTGCTACTTGTATAAACACCACATTAACCGGCGAGGAAAGTTTCATCCCTTAAAAATTTCGCACAATAAATTGGCAATAAATTCGTGACTTTCGTTCCGCTCGGCTTATAATCTTATTATTATTTGTTCTTGTATATTTTTCACGTTTTTTTTATTATATGGGACACATTCTAGTCACGCCTCGCCAAAATTTTTATTATGAATCTGCAGTAATAAAAGGAATGAAGAAAAAAGAAAGAGTCACCCACCGCGGATTTCTTCTTTATCCTTCGTCTCTTCTGCCTTTGCCAAAATCCAAGCCAGTTCATAAAAATCGTATATATGGGTATTCAATTTTAATTTATTTTTATCGCTGCGCCAATCATTCTTATCATCATAATTTGAATGGCGCGCGCTTTTTCTGGCTTGCTTGGCTTGGCTGTTCGGTTCACAGCAGCAGCAAAAAAATTAATCAAAATATGGAAAATTATTATAATTTTATTGGCGTTACATAATGCGCGCAGCGTGTATCGGCCGTGATTCCAAGTCCTGATAACAGTAAGCCCGGATCGAGGTATTTGCCATCCGCCCGCACCTTTCGTTCGTCCAATTGGATTGGATTCGGCAGGCAGCTTTTGTTATTGTTCACCCATTTATTTTCCATAGGGTTATCAATTGGTATTCCTTTTGAAAAACTACCAGTGCAATATTTAAAAAATAATTATTTGAATTTAAATTATGTAATTGTGTATATTAATCAATTACTAATTTTTTTAGATACCATATTAAAGTCAAGCATTAATAAAATAGTGAATACAATAATGGATAAAAAAAAATAGTTAAATTAATCCATATATGATTACAATTACCATTTTTCTAACCAAAATACACAACCATAAAAGGATAACAAATTCTTAAATCATTTTCTGAAAAATGCAAAAAGTCTTAAATTGTTTATATTAAATATTATACTCCTAAATTTATAGTAATTTTTCATATTTGTAGATTTAAAGTTTATGCAATCTGGGTAGCTCAGAATTAATTATAATTTCAGTGCATTTATAACTGTGATGAGCAAAATTTGTTCATCAGGTATTTTCAATTCGATACACAGGTTGCCCCAATACATCGCACAAAACAAATCCGAAATTCACTAAAGCAACAAAAAAAAATAAAAATTCTGCCTTTCTCATATCTCTCTGAAGAATTAACTCGATCCCCAATCGTTCATACAAACAGAAACAGATTTCAGTCTCGCGCGCAAAGAGAATGGAACAATATTCTCTTTTATTACCGAGTACATACTCGAATACAAAACTGATTTATATAAATATTCTTTAAATGGTTGAGTAATAATCCTAAGTGATAATGAGCGAGAATGGCAGGGCATAGTTGCCTAAAGACTTCCTTGGAATACTACAAAAAAACTAAATAGATAATTGGTTCTCGCTGTTTCGTCTTCCGTTTTGTGTAAATTTCATACATATTTGTTAAAAAAAACAGAATAGAAAGACAAAAACTCTTTTCTTCTCTTACTTTTAATGTGTTTGTGACTGTTTGTTCTTAATCAATTCCTTCGCCAACTAGTAGCAGTTTTTGAAACTATTATTTGCATTCAAAAATTTGAATCTGAAATTTCGTTTCAATTTGTGTATATTGATAGCATTGCGAAATAATATTTATAGCGAATTATAAGTAATAACGCAAAAAAATTAAAATGGGCGGATAGACTGGATCCGTTTACAATTGGTCTAGGTGCTATTAATTGACTACTAATACACTGAAAAACAAACAGTTTAACACCCGATTGTTGAGGTTGAGACTACCCCAAGTTCCGTACTGGAATGTGGTGGGAAATATTTATTTTTTATATTTTATAGGATCCGGAAGATAACAGTTATAAAATTTCTCAGTGAACCGTCTTTGAATTTCAATTTATACAAAATTTTAATATTAAATTATTGATTTGTGTAGTTGAATTTGTATTGTGTAAAAATATAACTAAAACTTCAGTGTTTCTTATACTAGTATCATAATATAAAATTTATTAAGAGAGTTGAAGTTATAACTATGTAATTAATTAAATAACTTTGGGGGTTTTATATTTGTTCGTTCCATCTTTTATAGAAAATTTAATATAAATATACAGAATTAAAGTTTCAATAAAAAAATTAAGTTAAACTTAAAGTTAATTCTACGTCGAACATTTAAACAAATAACACAATTTGGAAAACAAAAAAGCCCTAAAATAATAATGGATTTGTCAATCCTAGTGTAGGTAAAAGTCCACGGGATGTGTTTAGTTGGTTCGCAAAAATAATATATATCTGGGCTCGAAGCGGATAGTGGGGATAAGCGAGCATACGAACGAGTGAGTGAACAACGCGACGCACGGATGGAGGTACAAGTGAGGCAGAACCGGAGATAAAATCGGACTTTAATAGGATTTTGATTGTGAAAAACGGAAGAGATGCAGGCACCGAAAATAAATAATTGTTTGTTTTATGGCGGACAAAAAATTCAAGCAGATAAATCAGCTGAAACATTTTCACTGTCCAGAGTGATGTTGTTATTCAAATCCTCGACGACTGCTCCGACAAGAGGCGAACAGAAAAGGGCTTGTCAAGGGGTTTACACTTACCAAATTGAATTTTACATGATTTTGATTTTATTGCTCAAATAAAACTGGAGACAATCTGAGGCAGGACAAATATTTTAATTAAATTACACTGCTTTTAAGATGTTTTATTCTCGCACATAAATTTGGGTTGAAATCGATTAGGAAATGAATAGGGTGACCTTCAGGTATAGATATTTATTTCGGTTGCCTTTTAGGTTTATCTTTTATTTCTCAATTTGAAATAATACATACAAAAATTAGTTTGAGTTTAGTAATTACATAATAAAAAAAATCTAGATTACTAGAACGAAATAATATTTATTTTTTGTCGTAATTTATAAATATTTCAAATATAAAGTTTCCAAATTAATGCTATATTTAAATTATACGCTACAAAAATGCATTTTTTGTTGCTTAAAATTGATATTATGACACTGAAATTTGTTCTGTCAAAGTCGTTTTTATAGCACAAGTGATTTAAAGAATTCTTTAAACCACTAGTGCATTTTTATTATTAAAGTTTGACATCCATAAATAAAACTTATCAATTTATATGAAGGTTACTTTGATACTGGAGGTCTTACTGATAAATATTTACGAACATTGAACAATTACATTTATGATTTTTTACATTTAAAAATTCGGTTCCAAATTAAAATTTGGTGATGAAATAGAAACACAAAAATCATTGAACACTAATATCCAAATATTAGAATTTGTGTCGGTGAAATCCAAAGCGATTACCATTAAAGTTTCTCTAAGTTCAGTGATCGGTACAATGAAATTAAAGTTTATCATAATTGCGAAACAGGTTATACTGGTTTTAATTAAGTTTTGTCGTATTCCCAAATTACGATCTATATATTTTATAAACAACAAAGGCATGTATAGTCTATGGAACAGAGCAAAACATATTTTTAAAGAAATTGATGGATTTTTAATATTTTTATGTTAATTTATTTAAAAATGCATAAAATTTTGTATAAAACACGGTCGATAAGCATTATTAAATACTCGGGCCTTCTTTAAGGCACTGGCTACGCTCGTGGCTTTAAAAAACCCTTATGCCTTGTCTTATGACTTTGTTGTATAAATCACTATGAACATTTGGAAATCTTTTTATTATATGGATAATTTACTTAAATGTTCCAATTAAGAATTCTGATGATAATTCGAGCATGTTATTTTCTCTCAAGGAATCTTCTAAAATAGAAATTTATTATGTGGTACTTTCAAAATATTCTAAATCACCTAAAATCTGTTTTCAGATCATAGCCGCATTGGCGATATCACTTGGTCCCCTGGCGGCTGGCCTTGGGAAGGGGTACGCGAGTCCTGCGATCGACAGTCTGCAGGAACTGCACGTGAATCCGCGAGGCAACTACACTTCGTTTGCCGTGTCAGATCAAGAAGCGTCGTGGCTGGCAAGTCTCTCTCTCCTCGGAGCGCTCTTCGGTGGCACCTTTGGGGGTCTGGCGATGCAGCACGGAAGGAAGCGCGTGTTGACAGTGATGTCGCTGCCCTTCTCCCTCTCTTGGATCCTCACTGTCTTCGCCAAGTCCGTGCAGGCGATGTACGTGACGGCCTTCCTCGGCGGCTTCTGCTGCTCAATCATCGCCATGGTCACGCAGGTCTACGTCAGCGAGATCTCCTCCCCGGAAATTCGCGGCTTCCTGAGCGCTATTCAAAAGATGGCCGGCCACCTGGGCTTCCTCATCTCCTTCTCCCTGGGTGCGTACCTCGACTGGCGCCAGCTCGCCCTCCTCGTCTCCATCGCGCCCATCATGCTATTCTTGACTGTGATATATATACCGGAGACGCCAAGCTTTCTGTTGCTTAAGGGCCGCGATGAAGAGGCCTATCGGTGAGTTGAGAAGATGATAATAATTATATTATAATTATTAATTATATTATTATAAAATGTGATGTTTTTTATTTGGAATTATGTTAACACATTAATCATTATAAGTTATCTACAAATTTTATCGATCTCTTGTTGTTTAAAAATCCGAACAATTTAACTTGCATAGTAATGATTCTATTTAAATTTTTGGAATATAGATGTTAAAATTATCTTTTTTGGGAAATTATTAAATTATCTTATTATTCAAAACAATCATAAACCATGATTTCAATGAAATTTTGATGTTTTTAATCAAAATAATTAAGAATAAGGTCAAGTGGATTTTCTTTTGAGAGATTGTGGGGTCCGTTTCAGACAAACTGATTTAAAATGATTGTTGAAAATTAAAACCACTCTGCTGTAAGAATGTCCAAGGGTAATGCTCTTCCAGTAGAAAAAATACGTGTTATTTTTTCTTGAACAATTTATTACCCTATCTATGGCTTAGACTACAACAACTGAAAATTACAAATTATACATTAATAAATTACTGCTAAATAATATTTAAAATACGTACAATTTAGTGGATTCAGTTAATTTCAACAAATTTCGTTTATAATTATTCAATGACGTGTCCTCTATTCTTTTTTCTCCAATAACTGAACTTATTGATAATAACAACAAAAGCCTACTTGATTCATTTTAACAATTCAAAATAAATATTTTTAACAACAAAAGCCTACTTGATTCATTTTAACAATTCAAAATAAATATTTTTAACAATGATCACTGCCCATGTTTATTTTGTTATCTAAACTCTTAACGAAATTTAAACTATTTCTTCATTTTTTTATAGACAAACAAAACTAACGCCAGTAAATTCTTTGCGATTATTTCCACATTCTTGCAAAAAGTATATTAAAATATTTCGATACAAGTGGTAAAATAAAGATTATTACAGTAATAGCCGATTTCACAAGAGTATCGAACATTATTTTGTGTAATTCTGAAAAAATAAATCAGTATTTCGATAATTAATAATAAAACCGTTCACAATGGTATTTTCAAATTATGCAACCACAACTCACAACGACATTTTCATATGACATATGACATATGACAATAATATGTAAGTTCATTAAATTGCTGACAAGACACAGTTGTTTTTTTTTAAAATTGTGTTTTGAATCAACAAATCAAAACAAAGGTTAACATACCGATTAAGACGTCATCATCGGCATAGCCACAGTCGATATATCAGGTTATTACAACAACAAATAATCGGCATGACCTATTCTATATGACTTTGGTTGTAAATACTAACTATTTTTATCAATAATTTAATAACTCTATGGTTTTCAAGCATTTCAATATGCTCGATTTTGTAATTTACAACAATTTATCAACTTATTTGATAAATTTTTAATCGTATTTTTAAAAACATTAAAACAGAAAATATTTAAATATTCTCTTCTGTAGCATTATCAAAAAATCAATTGGTATTAAAAAATTAGAAATTTGCTTTTTGACTAATAAATACAAATTATTGTTGAATGTTGGGTTTCCAAATCAAATTATTCTTTTTTATTTCCAGTTCCTTGCAATTTTTACGTGGTCCAAATAATAATGTCGAGGTGGAGCTGGACACGATCCGGTCCAATATTCGGGCGACGCGTCTAAACAATCTGGCGACGAACATAAACAATAGTAGTAGGCATCGGTTTTCGTTGAGGAGCTTGAGGGGGACGAGCAGCCGAAGCGTGTGCCTCTACCTGAGCAGCTCGGCCCGCTCCCTGCTGGACAACTTGAAGCTGGCCCTGAGGAACGCACGACTGGTGAAGCCCGTTCTGATAACGTGCGGTTTAATGGTGTTTCAGCGGTTTACAGGTCAGTCATTAAGAATAGGCGCCATATTTTAAATGAGAAATGAGAATAATAATAATTGCCACAGTTCTGGCACTCTCTCGCCTAATTCCGTTGATTTATGGCCCCTTTTTTGTGGTTAAATTAAGAAATTTCCATAAATTGATATATTTATGAATCAGATCGGAGAAAGATAATACACATTTAATTTATTCATATTATTACAGTAGACAGTAGAAATGGAAATTGATTTTATCAGCAGTTCCCATCGATTACATTTTGAATTGAATTCAAATGACCAAACACATAATTAATTTTTTAATTTGAATATTATTCAGCTTTAAATTTATGACCACTTGTGATTTTTAAGTCTTGGTTAGGACAATGATATAATACCTTTTTGTAGTACATTTAGATAGATTTATTAGTAAGACTTTACATTCAATAATTTGATTTTTATGAAAATGTATTAATTAAAACATTAATTCGTATATTTGCTAAAGTTTAAATAATAAATTACAGAATGGTTTGCAAAAATGCTCTTATACTTACTAAGTATTTTAAAATGCTATATTTTGTTCAAACAATTTCGATTTAATAAAGTTGATATACAAGCAAATATATTAGTTGCTTATAGTTATTTAAACAACGTGTAGGAA